>JAKUCV010006550.1:11057-41308 GCA_028386065.3 Turnera subulata
TGTGCAAGCCCAGCCGGCCCACGTCCAAGCCCAAGCCAACCCAGCCCACAACCCAACAGAAACTCGCGACCCGGAAAACACACGGGTCGAAGGATTCGGGTCTGCTCACCTCGACGGGCTATGCAGCCGCGGCGGCGACTCGGTCCAAGGCAGGAGATGGCCAGCACTCCCACAGCAGCGGTGGTTGCAGGCGACACCATGGGCGGTGGAAGCTCAGCGCGGCAACGTCGGCGCGAGGCGGCAGCCTGGGTTGAAGCAGATCCGGCGGGTTCTGCTCGCGGGTCAACGGTCGTGGGAGGCGCGTCTCACAGCGGCGTCGGGCGGAGGCGGCGGGGTTGAGGTCGCGACGCCGTGAGGAACACCAAGGTGGCGGCGGTGCGTCGAGAGGAGGCCGAGAACGCTCCGGCGTGTACAGTGGCAGGGGCTAGGTGACGATGAACAGTACCGGTTTCTTTTTTTTTTCGTTTTTCTTCTTTTTCCTCTTTTTCCCTATTTTCTTCTCCTTTTTTTCTAATTTTCGTTTCCTTCTTTTTTTTCCATATTATATATTTTTTTTTCCTCTTTTCTTTTTTTTTCTTCCCCCCCTCTCTGTTTTTCTGTTTTTCTTTTTCCTCTTTTTATTATTTTTTTTTCTTTCTTTTCTTTCCTTTTTCTTTTTCTCCCTTTTTTTCTTTTTCTCTCTTTTTCTTTTTTCCTCTCCTTTTCTCTCTTTTCTCTCTTTTTTTTTTTCCTTCTTCTCTACCTCACCCGGTTCCTCTTCCTCTCTTCTTTTATAAACTGAAATAATACTATTTAACATGTGAATTACAATAATTCAATTCGTCCTCATTACGGGCGAATCCGATCCTGACCAGAAAATAACCGATACCTCCTTAGTTATTTTCCGGTGTGATTTTCCGAGAAATTCCGAAACCCGAAAAATACCAACTTAGTTTTGAAAAATTCGCGGGAAAATCACGAGCGCGGGAAAACACTCGGATTCGAAAAACGACTCCCGATTTACCTTGAATTAATTACCCAAGATTAATTCAACAGTAAATCACGGTAAATAGACTTTTACAGTCCGGTAAAAATCCAAAATTTTTACCCGGGCTGTTACACGGAAATGGGTCGCGGGTCTGACCCGGCTAAAAATTAGGTTGGGCTGAGTTGAGTGTGGGTTTGGGTTTTAAGTTTTAGGTGTTGGGCTTGGGCATTAGGCTTTAGGTTTAGGATTTAGGTCTTGGGCTTTTGGATTTAATTTGGGGCTTTAGGTTTTAAGTGTGGGCTTAGGGTGAGATGGAATAGGGAGAATTGGTTTGGGTTTAGACACTGAGCTTGGGCTTGGACCTTGGCCCAGTCCGAAATAATTAAAAAAATATATATGATAATAAAAATAAAAATAGAGGTATATATAATTCTGGTTTATTAAAAAAACATATCACTAATACAATTTTACTGAAAATAATGAAAAGGGTAGTATATGGTTATATAGAATAATTACCCTCATATGATAATTATAAGATAAGTATTAAATTGTGAAAAAAACTTTCTTAAGGATATATAGGATATAAATGTTTTACCGGAAATATTATATGATAAATACCTTTGAAATACGTTATAATAATTATTTTTAGGAAGAAATATATACGTACAATAGCATTCGAGAAAATATTTTATGATAAGTATATTTTTGGAAAATACGGCAGAAAAGTATATACAAGGTATAAAATTGTATTTGTAAGCATAAATGAAATAAAACCTTTAACACAAATTATTTAGGAATATGTATATGGTTAACAAAAATTACTTTAGGAAGTACAGACTTATAAAATAAATATGGAAAGGGTATTATCAAAGTAATACCGGATTAATAACCAGGTATAAATACAGTATAGAATTTTGACGCAGAAATAATAAATAGTGAATGATGATGATAACGGGGTTCACTGGGACGTAACGGATCAGTTTAGTTTTATTTTTACGGTATAGCATCATTTACATTTATGTGCATCCTATGTGAATATGTGCTATTATTTGCAATATAGGAGCTGATAACGAACAGCATTCCGAGGAACCAGAGCCGGGACAATTTGAGGACTATCAGGAGTAGGGAAATCGGCTAAGGTGAGGATGGATAACCTTTGATATGTCGCACATGATACTGTGTTTGTTTTTCTGTGACTATTTTGCCTGATTGAACTGCTGAGCCAATTGAGTTTGATTGTGATATTATTGTTGTTGTGGTTGATTTATTGATTGTGGAATTTTTGTTTTGATGTGATAGTTGGATAATTGGTAGTTGTGTTGACGACATATTTGTCACTAGGGAAGTAGTGGTATGACTGGTAGGTTAGAGACTGTTTTGTGGTGGCTAAGATCTGGTTACTTATGTTAAGCATGTCTATGCTTGGGATGTCTATCCCGTTATTATATTTTTGGGATGTCTATCCCTGGGTTACTATTTTGGGATGTCGATCCCTGGATTGATCTAGCACCCAGAGCATGTTGATAACCAGGTCTGACCCCTAGCTTGTCCAGTGACAGGGCCCGAAAGATAAAACTTGATAATACTTAAGCATTCTTTTGGTCTTGGCTCAGTTATTTGTCTGGTTGTATTTTGTTATAATTTTGCTGGAATTTTACTTCGAAAGTATTGTGTTGCCTGCATATTACTGTTTATCTTTCGTCGGTGAGCACTTCGGACTCACCCCTCGCCTGCGGGGTTTCATCCCGTAGGATGAGTTGTTCGTAGTACAGGTACGTGGTTCGGCCAGCCGCTGTTTCTGTTTCACCAGACCCCGGATCCATACCTAATATTTTATATGATGTTGTATTATATATTTCTGCTACTGCTGTTGTGGTTTGAATAATGGTCCCCGGGATCGGGTGACGGATGTTGTATTTGAGATTACCTGTACTGTATGTTATTTTGTATGTACTGTCTGCTACTATAATAAGAGCAGTTCCGGCACGTGTTTACTGTGTACGGTAAATACGGGTCGGGGCGCTTCAATAGGATAATGACTAACTCATCAAAATTTAACAATAGGACTTATTTGATTAACGGTCCAAAATAATAAGACTTGATTAATCAAAAAAAGAATTATAAGACTCGATTGAAAAATGACTAAAAATAATAGGACTCCAAGAATCCTTTATCCGTCAAATAGGCAACGCGAATTTTCTCCTAATCAGAGAAGGAGCTAGCTAGGAAGTACTGAACAGAAATCGTGTGGTCAGAAAAATACCATAGGAACATTTTGAAAGTGATACTTTTTCTTAATCATGACCAGCCAAACGACTCTGAACTCTTAATTAAGCACAAATGACATAAACGGTTTTCATCCTGTTCTTGTATCCCAATTTTGACTAAAACTCTAATCCATGCATGCATGGGGTCAAGGTTGGTGCCCTCCCTCCTCACAGTTTACGTAAAACCTGAAATTCAAGTTAACAGCAAGCGACAATAATGACAATAAGCGACTCTATTTAAGCACCTGCTGTTGGCTAACAATTATCACACAAAGAAATATGCAATACAGAGGGGAGAAAATAATGGCACTACCAATATATGCAACGCTACTGCTAACAATATTGTTATGGGCAGCAGTATTAGAGGGCAAACCTGCAGGTTTGCTAAACACAGTACTGCTTCCTGATGATGCAAATTTTGTTTCGACAACACTTGGTGTTTTTGAAACAGGATATTTTAATACAACTTCATACCAAGTAGGAAAAACGGAAGTTTGCTCACCGGCTAAGCCCTTATTAATTATTCGGCCAGAAGAAGGTGGCACATACCCTGTGATCATGTTTCATCATGGCACCTTTCTACACAACACAATGTATACTGACCTCCTCAAGCGAATATCCTCCCATGGCTACATAATTGTAGCTCCACAGGTTAATTTTACTTTTGTCCAACTTTTTTTTATGCACTCTTCAATTATATATATTATAAATGTACGTACGTGAACATTACCTGATCTCATTCAAATATTCCCTCTAATATTGATCATTGTAGCTATACGAAATGTGGCCACCGAGCGGGTATGAGGAGATAGAATTCGCGGCGGAAGTGGCAAATTGGATATATTCGCAGCTCCAGTGTGTGCTACCACAAAATATTATTGGAGACCTACACAAGTTTGCCGTGGCAGGTCACAGTAGAGGTGGATATGCAGCGTTTGCACTTGCACTTGGACATGCCAAGACTCCTCTGAAGGTGAAAATTTCTGCACTGGCAGGGGTAGATCCTGTTGCAGGGACCTCCATTAAGGATCAACTTGAACCTAAAATTCTCGACTATGTTGCATCATCTATGAACTTAACCATACCTGTCACTGTAATTGGGTCCGGATTAGGCGACCAGTCGGTCTTTCCCATGAGCCCGGCTTGTGCTCCTGATGGGGTGAACCATAAGGAATTTTTCTATGAATGTAAACCTCCCTGTTCCCATTTTGTCGCTACGGACTATGGCCACATGGATTTTCTGAATGATCAGCTAAACCTCATTGGAGATTTAGCGCGAGCGGGCTGCAAAGGGTGCTGGCCTTGGGTCAGCAGAAACCCATTGAGGAGTAGTGCGGGTGGCATCCTTGTGGCGTTTTTAGAGACTTATTTCAAAGGTGAAAGCCACGACTACCTGGCCATCTTGCACAAGCCATCTCTGGCTCCAGCCAAGCTCGATCCAGTCCAGTTCAAAGATTCATCCAACATTGCTCAAGTTTAAGGGCCTTCTTGTCGGCCCGCATTTCTTTGAGTCTTTGGATTGTTGGTCTTTTTTTCAGAGTGTCTTTGGTTGTTGGTCCTTTAATTGGGTTTTGGCCACAACCTTTTCTTGGTGGCTAATGGCTATACTTATTCAAGCCTCTTGTCAAGCTACCCCTATAAATAATGTTAATAAACTCAATCCATGAATAAAGTAAATTAAACTTTCTCTTCAAGTTTGGAATATTATGTTTTTGTCTTTTTCTTTTCTTATGAGAATAAAGATTACTGGCAGCCAAAAGAAAAAAACGAGATAAATTGCAAGATCTTCTGCCACTAAACGCATTTCACCGATGCAGCAGTGCGTGCAAAAGAGGACCAGTTTTCATGATAATTCTGCTGTTGGTCGTGAAAAGGAAACGGATCATGACATCACAAGACAAACCACTCACCAATAATAATTCTAAAATGCTGTGGAGCACTTAATTATTTACACTTTTTTTTTTTTTTGCTGGAAGCACTTATTTGCACCTGCATAGCCTATATATCGCGAGTTGGCCTTGAATTTTTCTATTTAACCGAGGCATGCCACCGTAAGAACCAGACATGAAAGTAGTCTTCCGTGGGTTCTTAGTTTCCAGGAGAAACAAATGGAAAACAATGTGAATCAATTCTTTAGCTAAAGCTCAAGGCGTAAAGCTAACTCATAATCCCATATTGGTTCTCTCTTTAAAAAAGCAAAAACTAATCTTCTTCTTTTTTACTTTTCAAAACAAGCTAATACCAGTTATTTTGCTAAAGTTAAAGCTTATCTATGCTGATTCTAGAGCAGAAAAACGCCTCAAGATCTATGGTAAAAGGAATAAGCAGGTTACATGTGACTTAATATCAAAGGCTATTATGGGGCCTACCAAAAGAGCTAGGCATAATTAAATCTCCTGTTTGATATTCGATCCATTGCCATCCATTTTCAGAGCTATTCTAATCAGTAATCACCATCCGCTACCTCGTGCTATAATTTGCAAAAAGAAAAAAGAAAAAATAAAACATACCTTTTAAAAATTGGTAATTTTACATTAATTAATTAAACTGTTGTGCTTGTGCTACCACTTCTCCTATATATAAAACGAGGCGTCAATTGAATTCTGGATTGTAATTTTGTAGCAGGAAAATTAAAACCAAAGGGAGTACGTGGAACAAAAACCAAATTAATTAATCAAAAAATGGGTACAACCATTTTAGCGGGTGGTGAAGAGGAAGCTATCAGAAGGGAGTTGTTTGGCTTAGCCATGAAAGGTGAATGGGAGAAAGTGGTGGAAACCTACAGGAACAACCCTAAAGCACACGAATCACAGATCACCAAGTCCGGCGACACAGTAATACAGATAGCCGTCACCGACGGCCAACAGAAGATAGTGGAAGAGCTTGTGAGTATTATGGTGGCGGCGCGTGGCAAAAGCGGGGCAAGCAGTTGCCTACAGATAGCAAACGAGCAAGGGAACACCGCCCTCCATCGAGCGGCTTCCATGGGAAATGCCAAGATATGCGAGTGCGTAGCCAAGGTTGACCCTTCCACCTTGTTGGTTGCACGTAACAAAGACAATCAGACTCCTTTCTTCCTGTCTGCTTTGCATGGTAAAGTAGAAGCTTTCCTTTGCCTTTATAACTTCTGTAAAGATGACAAGGGCGATGCTTATTACCGTGGGAAAGATGGCGATACTATTCTTCATGTTTCCATTGCCGGAGAATATTTCGGTTAGCTTCTTATATATCTCTCTATATGAATATATACTGAGAAAAAATATTGTTTTTTTTTTTGGCATCAATGATTATATAGCTGATGATAGTTGTGTGATAATGTGTGCTTTTAATTCACAGATTTAGCGTTTCACATCATTCATATGTATCCTGAACTAGTTAACTACGTTAATGAGCATGGAATATCTCCTCTTCATCTATTGGCGAGTAAACCTACCGCGTTTAGAAGTGGTTCCCATATTTCAGGCTTCCTCAAGCTCATATACAGCTGTGAGTTCAAGCCGTCTTAATTAATTAGAGGTGTTTGAGATTATCTGTGTTTGATTAATTTCTATAATTTGAAATTAAGGTACTTTCGTGGATGAGTTGAAGGTGAACAAACCACCGACTGGCGGCCAAACTTCGCTGGCAGATATCTCCCGGAACAATCTGAAATACCCAGACAACTACGAAACGTGCATAAACATCATTTGGTTGTTCGTCAAGGCGGCTGAAGTACTAGGTAGGACAAAAATTTGCAGTCAGTAAATTAATAGCACATTAACTTTAAACAAAACATTAAAGGATATTTATGCCGACGGTTGATTGGATACTAGAAATAGTATTAGATGTGAGTTGATTAAATCTTTATATAGGTTGATTAGATTTATGGTGGGAAGTATAATTTTGTGAGGAAGGGAAAAAGAAGGGTAAAAAGGCTTTTTATGTCCCTTCACTTTTTAATTTTCATAGTTGTTGTCCCTGAGCTTTGAAAATCACCGATCTTATCCCTAAAGTTTGGTGAAACCGGGTATTGTTGTACATTTTACCAGCAATCACAGATAACCTTACCTGATGGTGACACGTGTTCTATGGGCCCCACAAGATTAGAATTATTTAATATTTTTTATTTTTTAATTTCCCTAGATATAGAAATTAAAATTTTAATTATTTTATATTTCTATTTATGGTGGGTATATATTTTAAAATACAAAGAAAAAAGCCTAAATTCAATTTTAAAAAACATTATTTTTTCCTTATAAATTTTAATGACATACCATAAAATTTCTGGATTGAAAATCTTGTACCATCTAGATTGAATTTTTATTGTCTATTTTAGATTGAATGACTAATAATAAATAACACTTAAGAAAAAAAAAACCATTCCCTTCTCTCTTCCTCCTGCAGATCATTTCATCTGCCCCACCACAGTCACCATCATAGAAACCACTGCTCCGGCCGACCACTAAAAACTTTAGCCATCCTATGGCAAACATGCTCTGGTGCACCACCCGATTAGCCAATTAGTCCCAAACGAATTCAACAATACATAAATCCAGGAACAGGTTCTTCAACTCCAACGAGTCGTGCTCCTCCCCCTCGTCGACCTGCAATGCACCTGATGAGAAGAGATCTCAACGGCAACGACTCTATTGGAACTCTTCCTCTTCGGATCTACTCGCTACCTTATTGTTCCCTGGCAGCACCGCTCCAACAACGCCTCCCAACTGCTGCCTCGCCCCTCCTCGCACGACGACGAGCGCAGCTGCGGGATCCTGATCTCCGGCCACCTCAAGTCCAACACCATCCTCTACACCAACAACCGATCCGTCCTCCTTTTCGACCTCGGCAACCCCCTCAACGTCATCGTCTACGCCGAGCATGCCTACTCTGCCATCGTCGCCCGCTACTCCCCAACGGCGAGTGGATCGCTTCTGCCAACTCCTCCAGCACCGTCAGGATCTGGGGGCCTACAATGACCACATCCTCGAGAACGAGTTCAAGGTCTTGTCCAGCCGGATCGACGATCTTCAGTGGTCCCCTGATATGTTGCGAATCGTCGCCTCCGATGACGGCAAAGACAAATCCCTAGTTCGCGCTTTTATATGAGTGGAAACGATGCATTATTATCGTTAAGCTTACCGTTTTTGTGATCTATGAAAATTGTTGGTGGTTTGTTACTTATTGTGTGTGTGTTTGGATTGGATAGGTGGGAGAGAAAGAGCGAACCGAGAGAGTTGGCGGGCGGGCGGCGAGAAAACGGGGAAGAAGAAGAAAGTGGGAGAGAGGGAAGAAAAGAAAAAAAAAAAAAGAAGAGGATTAGGATTTGTGGATTAAAATAATTGAATTAAAAAATCTTTTGAAATTAATTTTAAAAATGAAAATTTTAAAAGTACAATAAAAAAATAATAATAATAAATCGGCACTCATGCCGGCCCCCACCTGCCACGTGCCAATCTCTGGGGGCACACCGGTTACTGCAGGTAAAATGTACAACAATACCCGGTTTCACCAAACTTTATGGACAAGATCGATGATTTTCAAAGCACAGGGACAACAAGGACGAAAATAAAAAAGTAAAGGGACATAAAAAGCCTTTTTACCAAAAAAAGAAGGAAATTTGCTTAGATATATATGACTGAAAATGGTTTTGGACCTCTACCAGAAGATTAAGTGTCCCTTCAATGTTTGTACGATGCTTGCATATACTTCAATGTACTAATGCACACATTTCTATACTTTTGCCAGTAATGAAGCTAAGTAGAGGTATAGGACGCACTCAAGAAGACACAGGACGCCCTAGAGGAGACACAGAGACAGGTACATACCCTTGGGGAAAAATAGTTTAGCTCACATGATATCTATTGTAGTTAATTAGTATAGTGAACGTGCAAAGTAGTAGTTTATGGAAAGACCATTAATCCACTAATTAAGCTCCTCACTAGTTTATATATTAACTCTCAAGAGGCTAATGACTCACCACTACGAACTTCTTTAATTTGCATTCACTTCTAGAACCTTGGTTTTATGAATTATGATTTGAGAACATTCAATTTGCTTGGGTGGACTTTTTGTAACTTTGTAATTGTAACGAAGCATAGAGTTCTTGCTTCTTCTGATCTTGTCAATTGTTATGTCTAATTTCTCCTTGTTATATGGTGTTGGTTGTAAGTTAGCCTTTGTGTAGTTTTTTTTTTTTTTGTGGCCATCCTCTGTCCTTCTTGTTTTCTAATTAAGTGTATTATTCTGCTGGTGATAGTCATCCTCCTGATGACTCTCGTCTCACTGTAACATAGTTCTTAATAAAGTCTTATCGTTTCTATCAAAAAAATGTCTAATTTCCCGTTCTTCAAAAAGAATATATGCAACTACCTTAAATATAAGCTAGCTAGCTAGTATATGTATTCTACTGGCCGTTATTAATATTGACAGATCTAAACCATCTGAATCTTGAGCACAGGAAACCAGTCAACTAACGTTAACATAGCTCAAGGAGATCAATTAGTCCCTCCAAATTGTACTTCTTGCTTTGACCTGCTGAAGCTCGTGTCCAAGGCTCTTTTGATCATCCTTGGATTGGGTACGTTTCTGCTTTGATTGATCTTATCCTTATTCAATACAAATTAAGTCTTTTGTAGATCGCATAAAAGAAAAGTCTTTTGTATGTAGTCTCGCTTCTTGTCATGGAGGTACTGCCTAATTCAAATACATACATACATGCAATGAAATTATGTTAATCATGTTGACAAGTCTATGATGCCTGATTTGGTTCTGACGGGGTATACATTAAGGTTCAATGGAGATAAGGAAGTTGGAGCAGAAAAAGAAGAACCACATATGGTCTGTTCAAATCATGAACGAACTTCTTAACCGTACAAGCATGTACGAATATGACCACACTGCAGGGAGTAACCCCGAAATAGCCGCTGCAGATCATGTAACACAGCCTTATGCATTTCGAGCTGGCGGTCATGTTGCCTTTGATCAAAACGTAGAGAAACATGAACAGCTGCAGCCCACCAACATTGACCATCCTAAGCAAAGGAATCCAAGCATGGGAAAGGATGGTAACTATATATATACAGTACTTTTCTTTGAATGTTTATAAACTAGTGACTACTATATAATTTTGTCGGCTTAATTCTTGGAACCGCAATGTCAATTGGCAGAGGAGAAGCAGAAAGATTCTGATGAGATGGGAATTGTACAATTACAAGTCCTAACCCCAAAAAGGAGCGGAGCATCAGGAATGGTAGAGAAAGTCCTGGATTTTTTCTCCGTGGAAGATATGAAATTGGACAAGAAGAATATTGTGTTGATGGCCATGCAGGAACCAAAGCCAATACCCCTAATGGCAAAGAAGGAGACCCCAATATTAATAGCGGCAAAGAATGGCATCAAAGAAATGGTGGAGAAAATCATCCAACGATTCCCCGTAGCAATTCATGACATGAACTCTGATGGGAAGAACGTGGTGCTGTTAGCAGTGGAAAACAGGCAACCACATGTATACGAGTTCTTGATTTCCCTGAAGAGAGCAATCATGAAAGAAAGCATCTTCCATCAAGTTGACAGTAATGGAAATAGCGCCCTGCACCTCGCTGCTACACTAGGAGATTACAAGCCCTGGCGTATCCCTGGCGCCGCTTTACAGATGCAATGGGAATTCAAGTGGTATAAGGTAGGTATACATTTAATGATCACGAACTTATGTGCATATAGATTGCATCAATTCGTTAATATTGTTAAATGATTAACTAGTACAAAATTACAGTACGTGAAAAACTCCATGCCGCGTGATTTCTTCGTTCGCCACAATAACGACGGGAAGACGGCTAGGGACATATTTACCAACACCCACCAAGAACTTGTGAAGAGCGGCGGTGAATGGCTGACCAACACCTCTGAATCGTGTTCGGTGGTGGCAGCGCTCATTGCAACGGTGGCCTTCGCCACTTCAGCCACCGTCCCCGGGGGGGTCAACGAGGAAAACGGCGCCCCAACTCTTGAAGGCCAGCCTGCATTCAATGTGTTTGCCATCTCCTCTCTGGTTGCACTCTGCTTCTCGGTGACCGCGGTGGTCATGTTCCTGTCGATCCTGACTTCTCGCTACCAAGAGAAGGACTTTGGCAGAGACTTGCCGAGGAAGCTTCTGCTAGGGTTGTCGTCGTTGTTTGTGTCTATAGCTGCCATATTAGTATCTTTCTGTGCTGGGCATTTCTTCGTACTCAAGGATAAGTTGAGGATCGCAGCTCTTCCGATTTATGCAGTGACGTGTCTTCCGGTTACCCTTTTTGCTATAATGCAATTTCCCTTGTATTTTGATCTTGTTTGGGCTTTCTTTAAGAAAGTTCCACAGCGTAGTTACATGGTAGTCACTTAGCTAGGAGTGTTTTTTTTTTTTTCCTTTTTTATTTTCGTGTCTGTTGTGTAGTGGATATGAATCTTGTCTCCATTCTTTGCTTCTGTAGCTTGATATCTCGGTTTTTATGAGTTACTTATGTGATTCTGTTTCGCTTGCTATTATGTTTGCCTCAAGTGTGAACATGAATTGCATACTTGGTTCCCGGGCATTTCTTAGTTGTTTTTTTGGTTTTGCTTTGCCCTTGACTATTACTCGGGTCCGCAGCTCGTTGACATTTCTTAGTTGTTGGCCTAAGCCTTGTACTGATCGCAGTCTACTCATTGGCGACCGCAGTGGCAAATTGGCTATATTCGTAGCTCCTGTGTATTTTACCTAAAAATATTATTAGAGAGACCCAGGCAAGTTTAGCACCCTATGCCTCGGAGGTCATAATAGAGGTGGATTTGCACTTGCACAAGCCATGAGTTCCCTCAAGGTGAAAATTTTTGAACTAGCAGGCGTAGATCCTGTTGTATGGACTTTCATTAAGGATTAACTTGAACTTAAAATTTTCAACTATGTATGCTACATTATCTATGAACTTAACCATACATAATTGGGCCTGGTTAAGCAAGCAGTCAGTCCTTCCTGTGGCCCCGACTTGTACAAAGGTATGGTGCCATCGAGGAGATGGCAGAGCAATATAGAAACAAATGGATCAAGCTCCATGGTCCAAGAAAAAACACAAATAAAGGTTATACCTTCCTATCCTAAGAAAATGAGAAGAGCAGTTAAACAAATGAAATTTTGCAACCACACCACCCCACTCCTTGAGACTATCCGCATTGATAAGCAAGTTAGATATACTGTAAGGGAAGGAAGGTTGCTTGCTTTCATCCAGGAAAGGGACCTCAGCATCACAATGTTGAACAATCTCTCACCATCCACTATTACATTTTCAAATACCAATTTAGTTTTGCTTAACCATAAGTTTCCAATTGTAGCATAGAAAATAATTTAGTTTTGCTTAACCATAAGTTTCCAATTGTAGCATAGAAAATGGTTACCCAAGATGATCTCGAACTTGGCAGAACAGCAAGCCCGAATCACTGCACAACAAAATCTTCAATGCAATACGGAACGCACCAGGAGGTACCCTACCATTGACTTAACTTTGTCCACAGTACCCAGGACACTCTGTAGTGGATGAACAAATAATCTCTAGTCTCAACCTCCTCTCCACAGAACGAGCACCAAGCCTCACTAAGGAAGATAATATGGCGATATAACAAGGCTTCTCTGGTGGTTATGCCAAAATGAAAGACTATCCACATGAAGCACTCCACTTTAGGGGGGATAAAATTGTTAAAGAGTGATTACTTGCTAGAAGTTTCTACAATAATCTTATAAAAAAATCATGATATTTTGTTGTAATCTAGAATGATCTAGTGTAAAATCAAAACCAAAAATATCATGATACTTTGAATAAATATCTAGATATTAGTAATAGTTATCTAGAATAATCTATAAAAATATCTAGATATTAATATGAAAAGTTGTGTTTGATGTACCTATAAATAAGCTAAGTGAATGAAAGGATGCTGTAGTTTTCCATTGTCTTCAAAACGTGTATGCTACTCCCTTGTTTCTTTCAATTTTAAACTCCCCTGTTTCTTACAAGCTTCCTTGTTTCTTACAAAATTAAACACTCATCCTTACCAACTTAAATACACCCTCTTCAATATTTCCTTCAATTGGTAGCGGTGCCAGGTTGTTCTTAAGGGACCATAAATCCCAAAAAGACAATAGCCATAAATTCAGCCTTCCTATAACTTAAAAAAAAAAAATCCATCTTCTCAATCTTTCATGATGTCAAGAAATTTCACAGTACCAACACCACCTGTATTCGCAGGTGAAAATTTCCAAACATGGGCTGTGAAGATAAAGGCTTATCTTCAAGCTTATGGCTTGTAGGAGGTTGTTGATGTTGGTGTAAATCCAACCCCACTCTCAGAACAAGCCACTATAAATCAAATCAAGCAACACAACGAAGAAATTGCAAAAGGTTATCAAGCTTTGTCTGCAATTTTTTCGTTGGTGTCCGAAGAAATTTTTACAAGAATTATGGCTTGTCAAACCGCCAAAGAAGCTTGGGATAAGTTGAAGGTGGAGTTTTTGGGAAGCCAAAAATCAAGGCAGATGCAGGTCCTCAATCTCAGACGTGAATTTGAGTTTTTGAGGATGGAGGAGGCTGAGTCACTCAAAGAATTTTCTGATAGGTTGATGAAAATTGTCAACCAAATCAGACTTTTGGGAGAAGATCTTCCAGACAAGAGGGTAGTTGAGAAGGTGTTGGTGAGTCTTCCAGAGAGGTTTGAATCAAAAATCTCCTCATTGGAAGAATCAAAAGACTTGTCTGAAATAACATTGCAAGAGCTTGTTCATTCTTTACAAGCTCAAGAGCAAAGGAGAGCACTCAGGCAGGGAATCCAAGCAGAGGGAGCTATGAATGTTAAACATAAAAACAAGCATCAGTTCAGCACCAACAATCAAAAGCAAGCTGCGGAGAAGAAGGGAAAGCAGAAGAAGTACAATGGCGACACCAAATTTGGTCAGAAAAAACAATTTCCAGCTTGTTCTTTCTGCAAGAAAACTAATCATTCGGAGAAATATTGTTGGTTCAGACCTGATGCACATTGCAAAAATTGCAAAAAGACAGGCCATGTTGATAAAGTATGCCAATTTAAGAAACAGCAGCAGGATCAGTAGGCTCAACAAGCAAGATGAAGCACGAGAAGAACAAATATTTGTTGCATCATATTATACAACAACAAGAAGCAGAGATTGGCTCATTGACAGTGGCTGCACACACCACATGACTCACAAGATTGATGCTTTTTCATACTTGGATGAGTCTTATCTCTCAAAGGTCAAGATCGGGAATGAAGACTACATCGACGTCAAAGGCAAAGGTACTGTCGTTGTTGAGACTCCATCAGGTACCAAATTTATTTCTGAAGTTCTTTATGTTCCCAAGCTTGATCAAAATTTATTGAGTGTGGGCCAATTACTTGAGAAGAATTATTTGCTGATATTTAAAGATAATTCCTACACTATATATGATGCTGCAAACAACAAGATATTTTCTGTTGGCATGAAGGATAAAAGTTTCTCATTAAATTTGAGGAACAATAATGCTCATTCATATGCAAGCACAATTGATATGACCTCTCTTTGGCATAAAAGGTTAGGCCATGTCAATTATACTTCCTTGAAAAATCTTCATGCTAAGGAATTAGTGCATAACATGCCTGCTATTGGAGAATGCTCTGCTGTTTGTGAGGTCTGTCAATAGGGGAAGCAATCAAAATTGCCATTTCCGGTCAACAATGCCTGGAGAGCCTTAGAAAAACTATAATTAGTCCATGCAGATGTTTGTGGACCAATGAAAGTATCTTCTTTGGGAGGCTGCAGGTACTTTATTCTCTTTATAGATGATTTTTCAAGAATGTGTTGGGTTTATTTCTTGAAGCAAAAATCTGAGGTGTTTGAGATATTTCAAAAATTCAAAGCTTTGGTAGAAAATCAGAGTGGCTGCTGTATAAAGGTCCTAAGGTCAGATAATGGGACTGAATACACTTCACAAAATTTTAACAAGTTTTGTGAAGATGCTGGCATTTCTCATCAGCTCACAGTAAGTTATACTCCTCAACAAAATGGAGTTAGTGAAAGAAAAAATATAACAGTTATAGAGATGGCTAGGTATCTCTTGTTTGAGAAGCAGATGCCTAAGAGCTTTTGGGCAGAGGCAGTGAACACTGCTGTTTATCTTCAAAATAGGCTGCCTACAAAAGCTCTAGACAATAAAACTCCATTTGAGGCTTGGAATGGCTTCAAACCATCTGTGGAGCACTTGAGGATATTTGGTTGTGTTTGTTACACACATATACCTGATGTTAAGAGAGACAAGCTGGAACATAAGGCTGAAGTTGGAATCTTTGTGGGATATAGCTCTGCTTCTAAAGGGTACAGAGTTTATATTCCTAAAACTGAGAAGGTTATTGTTAGTAGAAATGTTAAGTTTGATGAAAATGCATCCTGGAATTGGCAAAATTCCAAGGGTGATCATCAACCTTCTCAAGTCTTGTCTCAGCAAATAAATCAAGATAATGGTGAGCCTCAAGAAGTAGATGAGGAGGAAGAAGAAGAAGAGTCAGTTAGAGGCACTAGAACCCTTGCTGATATATATCAAAGATGTAATGTTGTTGTTCTAGAGCCCACAACTTATGAAGAAGCAAGTAAAATTCCTGGATGGAGAGATGCAATGTAGGAGGAGATGAATATGATAGAAAAGAATCAGACTTGGTGTTTGGTTGATAGGCCGAGTCACAAAAATGTCATTAGAGTTAAATGGGTTTATAGAACCAAGTTGAATGCAGATGGTTCTGTGAATAAGCTGAAGGCTAGGTTGGTTGTGAAGGGCTACTCTCAGCAATTTGGAGTAGACTTTACTGAAACCTTTGCTCCAGCGGCAAGGCATGATACAATTAGGCTCTTGCTAGCCTTGGCTGCCCAAAAAGGCTGGAAAATCTTCCAATTAGATGTAAAATCAGCCTTTCTTAATGGATTTCTTGATGAAGAAATTTATGTTGAGCAGCCTCAAGGTTTCATTGTCAAAGGCTGTGAAGAGAAAGTTTACCTCCTGAAAAAGGCTCTATATGGCCTGAACACAAGGATAGATGAGTATCTAATCCAATTGGGTTTTCAAAGGAGCAAAAATGAAGCCACTCTATATGTGAAAACAATAAAGTCAGATTTGTTGATTGTGTCTTTGTATGTGGATGACTTGTTAGTCACAGGAAATAATCCAAAGCTTGTGAAGCAATTCAAAATGGAGATGAGTAGAGTATTTGAGATGACTGATTTGGGCGAGATGGCATATTTTCTTGGCATGGAAATATGTCAAACTGAAGGAGGAGTCTTTATAAGCCAGAGGAAGTATGCATTAGATATTCTAAAGAAGTTCAAGATGCTTGATTGCAAGCCTGTCAGTACACGTTTGGCTTTGAATGAGAAGTTATGCAAAGAAGATGGTTTTGAAAAAGCCGATGCTTCTCAATACAGAAGTTTGATAGGTTGCCTCCTATACCTCACAGCAACCCGACCAGATATTATGTTTGCTGCTAACTTACTTTCTAGATTCATGCATACTCCTAGTGAGTTACATTTTAAAGCAGCAAAACGGGTGCTAAGATATATCAAAGGCACTGTTGATTTTGGTGTTTGGTTTCAGCAGAAACAAGAGATCAAGCTTCATGGATTTTCTGATAGCGACTGGGCTGGTTCTCAAGAATAGGGGTGAGCAGAATGACCAAACAAACCGGATTACCCGATGTCCGGACCGAATTGTCCATAATTTGGACACTGTCCAAACCAAAATAAAAATTCGGGTTTGGTCTGGACATGACCAAATTGATATATTAATTTGGTCCGGGCAGCCTGGGAGAAATTTGGACAGACCAAATACCCGAACGGGCTTTTATACTCAACGGCGTCGTTTTATGTTAAGGGAGACAAAAAAAAANGGTGGAACTCTACATATTTGATGCTAGAAGCTGCAGAAAAATTTGAGAGGGCATTTGATCGGTATAGCATGCTGGATCCTACTTTCAAAGAGGAGTTGGAGTCTCAGGTTTTCAAGATTAAATTGAAAGGCAAGGGAAATGGAAAAGGTGGGGCAAACGTTGAAGAAGTGACCGTGGTGAATGAGGGAGTTGAAGGTGATACAATGATGGCACATGGAGAGGGGAATAAGGATGATGTAGTTGTACAAGTTAGGGAATATGTAGGTCTGCCTATGCAAGAGGATTGGCAAAATGCAAGGAGGATGTGTAAGTTTTTGAGACCATTTTATAGGTTGACCAACTTTGTTTCTGGGTCTTCCTACATCACTGCCAATGCATTTTTTGATCGAATAAATGATGTTGCTACTCTTTTGAGAGTATGGCAGGATGACGGAAGCGATTTTCAGTTGATGAGTATGGCTAGAAAAATGCAAGAAAAATTTGATAAGTATTGGGGGGATGTGAACAAAATGAATTCTTTGCTTTACATTTCAGCTGTTCTTGATCCTAGCCAAAAGTTTGAGTATGTTCAGTTTGCAATCAATGACATGCATGGTGAATTATATGGGGCGAAAGTTGCTGATAAGGTGAAGAAAAGTTTGTATGCACTATTTAATACCTATAGTGAGATGTACAAGCAAAAGAATAGGGGTGGAGATTCAAGTGGTGACTTGGTGGTAGTAGGAGAAGGAAGTGGTGTAGGATCTAGAATGGATTTAGATGATGAAGATGATAGTGATGACTCATCTCGAATGATAGAGTCAGAAAGTAAGAGAAAGTTCAAGAGATGCAAGGCTCAAAGTGGCGCATTTGGTGGTGAGAAAAGATCAGAATTGGATAAGTACTTGGGTGAAGAAATTGAAAATGGAGAAGCCAAGAATTGGAGTGTTCTTGAATGGTGGAAAAAGCACTCTCCAAGATATCCGATCCTTGCAACCATGGCGCGTGATGTATTGGCTATGCCAATCTCTACTGTAGCTTCAGAATCGGCTTTCAGCACTGGTGGAAGAATTCTTGATCCGTTTAGAAGTTCCTTAACTCCTAGGGTGGTTGAGTCCCTTATTTGTGCACAAGATTGGCTGAAACCCCGCAAGGCGCCTAAAGTCAGTGTCGAAGAAGACATTCATTCACTTGAGAGAATTGAGAAAGGTGAGTCTTTTTCTGCTTTGCAAATTCTGATTTGTTCCTTAATTATAAGTCAAATTTTTAATATCCTATTCTTTTTCAGAATTGAATCAAGTTGCTTTAGAGTGAATCTTGGGTTCTAGAAACTAGCAAGACAATTGTAATTGTAAGTCTTTTTTTGCTTTTGCACATTACAATTTCTATTGAATTATGCTTCTGGTGCCTTCTTTTATTAAATCATCTGATAATTCACTTGAATGGTGTAGGAGCAGGACTGCATGCAGGTTGTAGTTGGCTTCGCTCAGACTCAGAAATTTAGAAGTTAACTTGTTCTACGAAGTCTTTTTTTTTTTTAATTTGGATGCAAATTCGTATAGAATTGTAACCTAAATTTTAATATTGGGCATGTATAACTTCAATTTGGATTTATAAATTTTCTAAATTTTTGTTTTTTTGCTGGGATTTTTGTGTGTCATTTTATTATTTGGGCAATTTGGACAAAAAGTGTCCGGACCAAAATATTTCGGTCAATTCGGTATTTGGACAATCCGGGTTCGGACATTGGTCCGGACACCCTCAGAGCAATTCGGTCAGCCCAAAGACCGGACCAAATTAAGGGTGTCCAAACCAAATTGCCCGAATGCTCTCCCCTACTCAAGAAGATATGAAAAGCACATCAGGGTATTTGTTCACCCTTGGTACTACTGTTTTCTCTTGGAATTCTAGGAAACAAGATATTGTTGCTCATTCCACTGCAGAAGCAGAATATATAGCAGCTGCTGGTGCTGTCAACCAAGCAATTTGGTTGAGAAAAATGTTGCAAGATCTCAAGGAAGATCAAGAAGAAGCTACTGAGATTATGGTAGACAATCAATCCGCAATAGCAATATCTAAAAATCCAGTGTTTCATGGCAGGACAAAGCATATGAAGATCAAGTTTCACTTCATCAGAGAAGTGCAACAAGCTAATGAAGTTAGTCTTGTCCATTGCAATTCTGCAGATAATCTAGCTGATATTTTGACAAAATCATTGCCTAAAGAAAGATTTGAGAAGCTTAGAGATGCTTTGGGAATTTGCAGCAAGAAATTAAGGAGGAGTGTTAAAGAGTTATTACTTGCTAGAATTTTCTACAATAATCTTGTAAAAAAATCAATGATATTTTGTTGTAATCTAGAATGATCTAGTGTAAAATCAAAACCAAAATATCATGATACTTTGAATAAATATCTAGATATTAGTAATAGTTATCTAGAATAATCTATAAAAATATCTAGATATTAATATGAAAAGTTGTGTTTGATGTACCTATAAATAAGCTAAGTGAATGAAAGGATGCAGTAGTTTTCCATTGTCTTCAAAACGTGTATGCTACTCCTTTGTTTCTTTCAATTTTAAACTCCCCTGTTTCTTACAAGCTTCCTTGTTTCTTACAAAATTAAACACTCATCCTTACCAACTTAAATACACCCTCTTCAATATTTCCTTCAAAAACCCATCCAAACACAAGGTTTAGGATTTGTAGGAGCCGGGAGAGAGAAAGCTGCTTGATACTCATCCTTCATGTTGAAAATGCCTTCTTTACTACCATTCCACCACCAAAAGTCTGACTTATTTGTTTGAAGATGAACCTGTGCAAGAACTCTTTTTATGTCCTCCACCTGAAGCCTCTCCCAGTAATACAACTGTCTTTCTCCATGTAGGTACCCAACACCAACAATTACCTTCCAAATGAAAAACTTGGCTTACTGAACAATTCAAATCTGCTCCAACATTGAACAAATGAGGGAACACTTCCTTCAACACGCTAATTTCCAGCCATCAATCATGCCAAAAGCTGCAGTGCCTTCAATTCCCAATCCTCCTATAAAATAGGCTTCTTAGGCACACCTCGCCAGTCAAATTCTCCTTACAAAAGCAAAGTTTTTCCACAAACTAGAACATCTTCCTTTATAAAACGTTGGCCAAGAAGCATTTGAAAGGAGCTTATAACATTCATTAATAATCAAAGACCAAGCCGGAACAAAAGTTAACAAAGGATCAATATTGATAAATCTCCACATCCACTTAAATATTAGACATCTGTTTTTAACCATTAATGATTCAATACCCAAACCGCCAAACTGTCTAGGCTTTGCAATCTTAACAATCTTTTCGGCCACACTAATCGGAATTTTGTACAGAGATAAATAATATATAAGTAAGTTACTAAGAATAACTCTTATCAAAGTCATCCTACCTCCAAGGGATAGAAACTTACCTTTCCACGTGGCTAACCTCGACTTTATTCGACCTAAAACTAGATCCCATGATTTTGCCTTCCTCATATTCATTCCAAGGGACATGCCCAGATAAGTGAGGAGAAGGCATTCAACATGGCTTAGAAGTAGATCGACTATTTCAGCAGTCCAGTATTGACGCCAACAACACTACTTTTGTGGAAGTTGATACCCAAACCGGATATTACCTCAAATCATTTGAAGCAACGATTGAGGTTAAGCAAAGAGTTTAGGTCATCCGACACAAAAAAATATGGTGCCGTCCACGAATTGGAGTACTAAAATTGAGGACTATCAAATTGTTAATCCCTTATCCAAGTCTTTGTTTATAGCGTGAGATACCAACACCATCAAACCTTCTACCACAATATTGAATAGAAAATGTGAAAAGGGGTCACCTTGTTTGAGGCCCTTGAAAATTTCAAATTCATCCGACCTACTGCCATTAATTAAAACAACCATTCTAGCTTGAGATAGACAAATCAATACCCAGTCCCTCCACTTCGTGCCAAAGCCCATTGCTTCTAATATTCCCATAAAAAAATCCCAAGAGATAGAATCATAGGCTTTCTTAAAGTCCACTTTCCAAAGAAAAACCTTCAAGCCAGACCTTTTCACATGGTTAATAATTTCTGAAGCTGTGAAAACACAATCTAGGATGAATCTTCCTTCAATAATCGCAAACTATGAATCACTGATAATATCTGTCATAACTCCCTTATTCTTTTTGGCCATTAGTCTCGTTATGCTTTTGTATACGTCATGAATTAGACTAATCGATCTGAACTCATCTAACCACATAGCATTAGTTTTTTTTAGGAATCAAGGCTAAGAAAGATCGGTTAATTCCTTTCGAGAGATGACCGGATTGCCAAAAGTCATTCACCAAAGCTCACAATTCATCACACAATAACAACCATGCCCTTTTGTAGAAAGCAAAAGTGAAACCATCAGGACCTGAGGCTTTATCTCTATTGCATTCACACACAGCCTCGATTTCTTCTAGGTTGAACGGTCTTTCCAGCAATTCTATTTGATTAGACTGTAGCCTCTTCACTTGGATAACACCCAATTTGAAACGAACAAATGGGCGTGGATTAAACATATTAGCAAAGAACATCCTCGCCTCTTCTTTAACTTTTTCAAGATCTGTTATTATACTACCACCATGTAAAATTTTCTGGATAGCGTTTCTTCTACCTTTGTTGCCTGCAGCAATATGGAAGAACTTCGTATTCCTATCTCCCATTCTGAGCCATGACAATCTCGATTTTTTTCCCCATAAACTCTCCCCATGTCTCTGTCTATTTGAGAGTTCTGTCTTCAACTTGTAGAGCTGACCATTCTCCTCCTCTGATAAGCATCTTTATTCTATCACTAAATCCAGATTACTAATTCCAATTCTCAAATCCTCTAGCATCTTATCAATATTCCCAAAACTTTGGATGTTCTAAACCCTCAGGGATTGTGTCACATAACCCAATTTTCTGAATAGACTGAACCTGCCAAGAAATTTGTTGCATGCCTCTTCCCAAAAACCACCCAAGAGCTTATCAAAATCCAGGTGGAGGAGCCAAAAATTTAGAAACCTGAAAGGTTTCGATCCCCAATTCACCACATCCTGTGCCAAAATAATAGGCAGTGATCGGACTCCCTTTTACTTTCAGCTTGTAGACCAACAGACAAGAAGAGTGTAAACCATGAAGGGTAAAAAAAACTCTATCTTACTCGTAGGCCTGTAGTTCCCCCAAGTAAACTTCATTCCCTTCAGTTCGACTTCGCATAACTCCCATCTTGACACAAACTCCGCAAGTGCCTTAGCTCCCCTTGCGTAAATTATACCTCTTAGACGCTATTTTGGGGCAAGTACTTCGTTGAAATTCCCAATAATCAGCCAAGGACCACCACCCCTTGCATTACCGCATTCAATTCCTCCCACAAACTAATCCAATCCTCAACATTTGCAGGACCGTACACACAACAAATCGTCACTGACCAAGTACCTTCAACTTTGCCTTAATTAGTATCCAATTCGTACTATTGCATAGCCTATCACATGAGAAGAAAGAGCTATCCGAGAGCATTACAAGACCACCCGAGTTGCCATCAGCCCCCACTTCTGAAAATTCGAAGTGACCCCTTCCCTAAATCCTCGCGAACTCTCCATGACTCCACCCCTTGCACTTAGTCTTACACAGAAACTATGACACCCGAGGTCTATGAGGGTTGGAAGTGTACGCCGGTGCCGGAATGAGCATGGACAAGGAGCTGCTTCTGGCAGGCTTTTAGACGGAGGGGCACATGAATGAACCGAATCCACACCGGAATAGGAGAGATCTTGAGACTGTGTAGGGATGGGGCTGCACAGTTGGGGCAATTTCGTAATTAAATGGGTATGGGACTGTATAATTAAGAATAGCTCAAATGAAGTGATTTCGAGGTTGTACAAGTATGAGACTGTACAATCGAGAATAGCTTAAACGGTTTGATGGGTACTAACTATATCAACAAGGTGCATTTACATTTTCGGTGCTTATTTCATAAGAACTCCAAAGTTAAACGTGCTTGACTTGGAGCAATTCTGGATGGGTGACCTCCTGGGAAGTTTTTCCCGGAAACATGCGAGTGAGGACAAAATATGTTGGAAAGGTCCCGTGTTGGTATGTAGTGACAGTCGACAAGCCAGGGCATTACAGTTGGTAGCGGAGCTCCAGGACTCCCCTAGTACGGTGCAGGGTTCGGGGACGAACCTAGCGGAAGCTGGTGGGCCTGTGACACCTGGGGTCTATGAGGGCACAGCCAAAATACTGAAAAGCACAGTCAAATTGGTTGGAGAAAAATCCTAAAAAAACATAGTCAAATGTTGTTACCTAATGTTTAGGAGAGTTATGTGCAAGTTTGACTATTACATTTTATTATTAACGTTAACCCTCTCCCATTCCATTTACCTATCTTACAGTGAAATACTACACACTTATTGAGAAATATTTACTGGGTTCTTAATTGACATTTTCTTGATAGTTTTTGGTATCCTGCCATTTATGGTAAAAGAACCTGTTGTATCCTGGGAGAACTTTGCAGTAGGCAAAATATTCTTTTAGAATAGTGCCTAACACGCCCCAGGTTATGTACTCAGTTCCTAATTTTTCCAACAATGTTTCCCCAGAACATGCAAGTATAATATTTTGTTCTCTTCCTTAATCAGCTCCTTTCTGGGATCTCTATTCATTATTTGTATTCTTGATTTCTATCTTCAGAAATATAATCAAATCAGAGTGACCGAGACTATGCTATAACTGTCTCCTTAATTAGTTGGCCATACCTTAAAAATTCAAATATTTGAAGAGAATCATAATGTGTAATACCCTGAAACAAGAAATATGTGATGACGAGGTAGCTTGAATTGAATCCAAAATCTGGTGCAATAACAAAAGAAACGGGATATGCTAGCTAGTCAATATTATCAGGCGAAAACGAGGATATGGGCAAAGCAAAACACAGCTGGTTTACCACATGCAGTAACGTGCATGCCTAATCTGATCAAATGTATATCTTTACTGATTAAGCAAGCAATCACATGGACTCTTATTACAAGCAGAGCAGTTGCTTAATGATCTCCCTCTCCTATGATACTGGAATAGACATTTTATTTATCATTTTTGTTTTCCACCAGTATTTTATATATCCATTCCAGCTTCCAATCTTGCCAATTAAGTAAAAAAGCCTGCCCATGAGAATGACATGCGTTAAGTTTCATGATTTTTATAGTCCAAAGGTGTGCGCATTAATGGCTCATTATAAATTGAATCAAAGTTTACAGTGCACAACACAAATCACACAATATAGTCTCTTTTGCGAGTTCTTGACATAATTAGACATGGCTTCATCTAAAGCTGCTGCATCCCTTCTCCTCCTCTTCAATCTCCTCTTCTTCACTATGGTGAGTGCCGACACAGCCCCGTTCGGGCTCACCGATTTCAACAACCTTTTCACGGCAGCGCAACAAGCAATGTACGCTCAGGTTGATTATCTGATGAAACCCTGGTCGGCCGAGGCAATGTTCAAGGCTGTGTCTGCGCTGGCAAATTTAGGAGCACTAGAGGCACATTTTTTTGAGAGCCTGGTAAATTTCAAAGGAAATGACAAGTTACCAGATCCTAACAGCGTTAAGACCCCACAAGCATTCCAGCAGTACGCAGAACAAGTGTCACAAGTCACCTGCCAGGCCTACAAAGCATTGTCTGGGCAAGTTGCAGCTGCAACTCCAGGTTTCCCTACGGGGTTACCTAATTTGTTTCAGGGAGTTGTCTCTGTGCTGGGAGGAAAATGCTAAGTAATGAGACTACTAAGTCCCAAAAATAGTCATTTGCTTTTTTATATTTGATCTTCCCTTGTGCAATTATTGTGATAAATCTGGCATGCAATATTAACTAAATAAGTTTGAGTTCCCATTCTGAAGAATAGAGTGGAGAACTATGGCAGGTTTAGTTGTCTGATATAATATTAGTATATGTACTATATATCATATCATGGTACTCTGTAAGGTTATATTTTCAGTAATAAAGAATATTTGTCTATATATATTATTATACATATCATGTCAAAGCACGACTAAGAGTCACTTACCCTTAGAATAAATTAATAAATTTTTCTATAATTCTTTGACTAAAACACAATTCTAAATGTAGGGGCATACAAAACAATTAAGCATGCCTTTTTTCTTTTTTCTTTTTTTTCTGTAGGCAGAACCGTTAATATTGAAAACAAACATGGCTAATAGCTATAGTGTTGCTAAAAATTTTGGACCGTGCATTGGATCACACTACTTCTCTCCAAGCTAAATTTATACAAATTCATAGTGATGATCCTAAACCCATATCTAAATTGAGTGGAGAGATCTTGGATTGAATGCATCTGCGCTTATGATGGAATTAGAGGTCAGCATTCGGGACGGGACTCCTGTGGATGACTTGCCCCTGTTGCTCCTCCAGCACATCCGCAGTTTGATACAGCGGAGTGGTAGGTTTCTTTCAAGTTTGTTCTCCGGGAAGCTAATCAAGTTGCAGACTCTCTGGCTCGAGTTGCTTCATCTTGGTCACCTGGCATGTTTGTTTTGTCCGATTCCCCTGATAATGATACGTATTTACTTCATGTTGATACTATGGGGGTTCAGACTCCTCGTGTTGCTGTTTCTATAACCAGTTAATTTGAATACAGGGCTTAGCCCTCCGTTTACACCCAAAAATACAGAGGTGAGCATTCGGTCAATCTAGTTGGTTCGGTTCGGTTTTTGGGTTGACCGAATCTCTCTTGCGGGTCGGAACCAATGTTCGAATGCAAATTGTTGGAACTAATTCGATAACTGCAAGCAAAAAAGGCATTGTCCAATAGAATATAGGGACTTAGTCCCACCATCTCCACACAAAAAAAAAGGCATTGTCCATTGACTGGTGCAGTAAGCGAGCTTTTGATGAATGCAGCAACTACAATCAACTCTGTGCCAGTTTTGGAGACTCTGGCCCTGACCGTTTCCACAAATGGAGGTTCTTAGTTTCCTTTGGGTTGGTTCCCGGAAACGAACATAGTAATGTAAAAAGTTAAGGAATTTGCAGGTGTATAGGTGAAGTAAATTAATCAACATGACATGGTTCTATGTTTTCAGATAATTTTCATTTCCTCACGAAATCATTGGAAACTGCAATTTGCCAAATATTATATATAGTTAAAGCCAAATCGTGTAGAGCTACATATTCTGAATGCATATACAACTAAGAGGGCAAGTTTAAAGAAAGCAATATACCAAAGAAAAACTCAAACCAACCTTGACTCCCGTCGGAAAAAAATTTCAAAACAAATTCTCCTCCGGCATAACTTATCCATGAGTATACAAGAGCAGAGAAGAGGAAGGAACTGTAGCTCACTCAGAAACCACAGCAAGAATCATCAAATTAGTCCAAGTACAAATCAACATCCTTGGGTGGACCTTTTCGAAGTTTATCTTGCAAATCTAATTCTTTGGGTAGCACAAGCTCAGTAGACTCACCTGATGAGGAAAAGTACCTCTCGAGAACCATCTGCAATGAAAAATGAAAGCAACTTTATTTCCTCTCTCTTGCTACCAAAATTCTAGTGCTAATCAGTAAGCTCCATAACAGATTGAGAAGAAACAAAATTTTGAACACGTACCACGGCGGCATATGCATCCTGTTTTTTCTGTCGGGTAGACTTGCTTAGGCCCCTGAAAGATTAAAGAAATTTCATCCACTGACAGGTATCTCAGCCATCAAAGCTTTTCTACAAACATTTAGACTTCAAGAAACGCTTAAGGTATAGAGCATACACCAATTGCATTGTCTGAGGTACTCCATGTCAGTAGAATCTGCTGAGAGAAGATCAACATTATAGTGTTCGCTATCCTTTTTTAAATTCAGTTCCAACATAACTAAGCCTGTGGTATCTGCAGTGCCCCTAACTCTAGCTGGTCAACTCCCCCAGAACATAGCAGAAATGCCCATTTTCAACTTCACACGAACTGGGGTTCATGGAAAGACCTACTACCAGCCTATGCTATGCAGTCCAACTCTAATGACCGTTACCACAGCAAAATGCAAACCAAAGACAGTGAGCATTACCAGCAATTCTATGCTGATTATTTTTTTCAAAATCTAGGAAGACAAAGCAATCACGTCTTATTGATCTTAAACTCAAAATCACAACAGCAGAGAAAATAACAAAGCAGGAAGAACACATCCAACAATGTCATCAACCATTATAAAGATCTATTCAATGAAAGCTAGCTTAAAAGGAAAATGCTTTTTCAGAAACAATTACATGTCAATCATCCGATCACTCGCTTCAGTAGATGTCCCATGTTCATCTTGTAGATACACCCTCCAACCCCTGAACATAAAAAACAGTAGTTAAACTTAAAATATATGTATTTGGAAAGATTAAAGCGTAACAAGTATGGCAGTGTATAAGAAGGGTATAAAAGCTAATGTATACATACCTCTCAGCAGCTCGAACTGCAAATCTCCCAGCAATACTGCGCACTATGTTCGACTGTGGAGTTTCCTTTCCATCCCATGATTTGGGAAGTCCGATTATAAACTCATCAGCCTCCTGGTTTTCTCCATCATCATCATCATCATAACATTTCAGTTCTACCACAACAACAACCAAAGCGCAAAACAACATCAACTTAATTTAGAACCTAGTACCTCGTCTTCTGCAATGTCGAGTAGTCGAAGCTCAAGCTTTTGTCCTCTCAGTTCCAAAACCTGAACCATAAACAAGTTAAAGCATCATCCTTTACCCATAAACAACTTAAAGCATAATTCTTTAAGTTGGACAAGGAAGAGAAAGAAAGATGGATATTAGTACCGTTAGAGGACGAACAGCGTAGCCTTTGCTAAGAGCAAGGCCAGTGCGAGCCAAACCCAAGTCTACCCCAACGCTGAACCCACCCCTCCATTTTGGGTCGGTTTTCCGGCGAAGGGCATTAGGAGGAAATTCTTCAATGGACAAAACTGCCCTCAACCTCGGCCTGTTAATCCGATTACGGGTTACAGCGAATGATGATGGTTCAAAAGATGCCATGGAGGAGGGAAAATTTGGAAAGACAACAGGGGTTGAGCTTTGATGGAGCAATAAACCGGACTGAAGACGCAGACTTTGAAGAGGAAACATTTCGAGATTTACTAGACCTGAACCCAAAGGTGGGTTCTTCACTAGTCCGCCCTCGCAATGAAAAGCGACTATAAACGAACCAACACAATCACTTGGCAATTGGACAAATGAGGGTTCAATCTCCAATGTGAAGTTTTTCTTACAACAAACCGACGAAAGCGCCCACGACAGCCAAGTTGTTACGAACACGAGGTGGTTGTTTCAACTTTCAACCCCACCGTTACAGGCTACCCGCAGTTAAGAGTTTGTTTAGATAGATGGGGGAATAGAGGGGAAGGGATGAGGTAGGAGGAGAATTTTAATTTAATCTTCTTCGTAAAAAAGGTTTAGCGAGGAGAAACGGGAATTATCTATATATACTAAAACATGGAAGTTTTAGATCAAGTGATTTGACCATTTTGCCTAAAGAAAATATTATTGTGGCAAATCTGTCCCTAATTTGGTTTAATGATAGCTTTGGTACCGATTCGATAAATGAGAACGGTGTTTTGTTAGGCTCAAGTGTAATGATTCGAGAAACTTTTACTATATTGCTGATTTCTAAATATAGCAGGGTGAAATGTTCCGTATGAATAAGAACTGTTCAATTTCAATATTCTTTTTTTTCTAAATAATTAACTGAAGAAACTGATGGGAGTTGTTAAAAAAAAACTGATGATAGGTGTCAAAAATTTAGGATGCAAAACAATTAATAAGGGTGAGTTGTCTAGACATCAAGTTCGTGTCTTTTCATATTTTGGGGTAACTATTTAGTGTTGTGACAAATGTGTCTAATATGTGGCTGGCATGCGCGAGAATAAGAAAAATGAAAAGGAACAAGTTCAGTAGTGGAATATATTTGAACCAAAAAAAGAGTGCAGAGAACACAAAAGCCACTTCTTCTCTCCGATGCTCCATGGTTGCTACTTTTTTTCCGGTAATCCTTCGATGATTAGTGGTTGTAGGGAGAAGATTCATAAAGGAGACTTAGAACAAGTCAGTTAAATTGAAGGAGAAGAAAAAAAATCCAAGAAATACCTCTTTCTTTGCTTCCCTCTTCCTTCAGTATTCACCTTTTTAAGGTAAATATATGTCATGGTTTGTCTTTTTTATTAGGTTTTAAATTTTGATGGAGATACTGTCTTCTCATGGTTTAAACTTATCAATGGTTTTTGTTTTTTTTTCTCTATGTAGTTTTTTTTTGCTAGTCTTAGAATTATATTGCTAGATTTTTGCTTCTATTTTGTTACCAGATGCTGTGGAGAGTTCATATGCATCACATTTTCTGACTTTTCGTTCCAGCGGCACTTTTACTATTGACAATTATTTTGAAGGGGGGAGATGTCTTGGTTTTTGAGCTTCCCCATCGAGCCCATACAGTATTGCAGGTCACCTTATTTCCTGTTAGCTCTATATGAGCAGATTTCATGTTTTTTGCATACCGAAAAAACTCAACGGAATTCAAAACTGTCTCAATTTTTTTCATATTATACTTTGTTTATAAAGTTTGTGGTTAGAATCAGGGTCACCCGCTCCAATGATCACTATAACTCTCTGTTTTTTGCATTGTTGCACGCTGTAAACGAAGAATCTGTTAGTGTAATATGCCCAAAAGCCAATCATGGATGATTATTTGTAGTCATGTATACACATTAAGGTTATTCCAATAAGTATCGTTTATGAGATAAACTCTTGCACATACTTATAACCCTAGAATATTTCATATTCTTAAATGTCCCTAGTTGATTATTATTACGGATGGGTTGTAATAATAAATTAAGACTAGCGTATGTTGAGAATTGCTTATGTGATATGAATTCTACATACGGGTACAAGTTGGAGAACTTGTGGACTGGACCGACCCACATAAGAACCCTACATGGAACGTTATATGTATGTCATTAGTGGTTCTTATAGATGTATTGTCCTCCGACCTGAGATCGTCAAGGTATCCAACATATGAATCATGTACTTTGATATTATTCCTAGTCATCCGTAACTGG
>JAKUCV010006551.1:0-10955 GCA_028386065.3 Turnera subulata
CTTGGTACCTTTAAGACGACTTAATTATGAGACATGCATGCATATAACATAAAATGATTTCAAAAGAAAAGCAAATTTTTCTTCTCATAGTATAAAATTCTTGGTTTTAATTAAGTTTTGTATAAAATTCTGTTACTGTTGATCTTTCGTTTAATATATTTGGTTTTCGTTATATATCACAACTTACTTCATCCCTCATACCTCTCCTAGGTCTGAATGGTGATTCCAAAGGAGAAGTTAGAATCTTTGTACCACAACACCTTTTTTATAATGTTTAGATTTTAAGTTCCGGTAAAAACGGGTGTATAAAAATTATATTGCTGGCAATGCTTCTAGTTTATATGGGTGATGCATTGAGTCTTTGAAAAGATAAAATAGAGTTGGTTATGCATCAAATCAAGGGATATACCGTAGTTGGACTTTCGGCCAAGAAATAGGAATTTGTAGAGGAATAATTGCAGCTATAATCATCACTTTGGGTTTTCTTCCATCATTTTTATTCACTTTGGGTTTTCTTCTATCATTTTTATGAGTGTTCTATCACATTTGAATGGATTTAATTATACCCATTAGGGGACTTTTAGCAAAGGAATAATTGCACTGAGGAAAAAAATTAATTGGTTTTGCTATTTTCCTCCACTCTTTTCAACCTCATTGTCATTGAATCAAGACTGTTATCATCTTTTTTCCTATTGGTCTATGTCCTTCATTTCTAGAGATATTAGTAAGGTAGCTCATGGTCTTGCCCTATATGGTCTCAGCGAAGACTTCTGTTATTGGGACCATGACGATGATATTTCCTCCATGCAATTGAACGAATGGGTTCCTGAAAAACAAGACTTTTGTGCCATATTCAGTTAATGAAAATTTCTTGTGTAATCTTTCCTCATTTGATGCCATAAACGACTGTCCCAGATGAGCCAAAGAATCTGCGACTAAGTTCGCCTCACGGTAAACATGAACCAAGTGCACATCCCAGTCACGGTTGAGCCATTGCCTGATAGTGGAGAAGAAGGAAGCATGGACTGATGGAACCACCTTCCTACCCAGCACCATGTCCGCCATTAACTGTGAGTCCGATTCAACCACTAACTTGCGACAGTCAAGTTCCCAAACCATAGATAAACCATCCAGTAGTCCCCAACATTCTGCTACTAAAATAGTGCCAACCCCAATATGGTGGGTAAAGCCACTACCCATGTACCATTTGAGTCTCGGACAACCCCGCCACACGTAATCTTAGAGGACGCCACCACACACGCCCCATCAACATTCAACTTCCACCAGCCTGGATCAGGAGCAACCCAGCTGATTAGCCTTTCATCTCGAGCAGGGACAGAGGTATGCAAAACACCAAACTGAGATTGGAAAGCAAGTGATGAGCCTTGCGCTTGCCGCACAAGGAAACTACTGCAGGTAGGTACCAACCCATCCTCCGACTCAAAAACTAAGGCGTTCCGCCACTTCCACAACCACCAAAGTGTAGTAGCAAACAACACGTCCCATGGAATGCCACTCACCCTACCACATCCGAAAGTAAGGTTCCAAGAGAGCCACTCATGCAACGATCGGCCAAAGAAATCCTGGACACAATTCAAGGGAATCAAATCACGCCAGATCAGAGTAACCCGAGGACAGTCTCGTAAAGCGTGCAAGATCGATTCAGCGTGTAATCGACACCGGGGACACTTATCATCCTGGACAATATGTCTATAAACTCGTTGAGGATTTGTCATAATACCACCCTGAGCAACTGACCAAATAAAGGTACAAATACGGTATGGTACCTTAATCCTCCAGATATGCTTCCAAATACTTGAGGGATTCATTACCGGAGCCAAGAAGCGATACGCACTACTAGTCGTACAGCAACCTGAGGGATCATGAGCCCAAGCCACCGAATCCTGTCCACAAGCAAGGGAAGGGGGTAACATACCACCAACCTTAAGTTTAACTAAGGCAGGAAGAAATGGATCAAGTAACTCCCAGGCCCATTATCCTTGAATATTGAAAAAATGGGACACTCGAAGCTCCAGCCAACTATCTGGAATAGGAGAGATGACAAGCATATGTAGTGGAGGCAAACCAAAGATCCAAGCATCGAACCAAAACTTCACCGAAGAACCATCACCCAGAGCCCACAATAGCCCTTTCACCACTATCTCCCACACATTAGCTATACCTATCCAAATATGAGACATACATAATCTCTTAACAACCGTTGGAATCAGACCATCCCCTGTACTATATTTCACCTTGAGTATCCGAACCCACAAAGAATTTGGCTTAGATATCAACGACCAGGCAAGTTTGATGAGTAGAGCCTCATTATGCAAACGCAATGAACGTAAACCCAAACCACCTTCCTGCTTACTACTACACACCGTCTCCCAACACACCAGTGACATGCGCTTTTAGCTCTCATTAGACCCCCAAAGGATGGCTTTTATCTTCTTGTCCAAAGTGGCACATACAGTACTAGGAACATTCATAGTCTACATCACATAAGTAGGTAGAGCTTGGAGAACAGACTGAGCAAGGGTGAGACGCCCCGCAAAGGAGAGAGTATTAGCTTTCCATCCAGCAAATTTATTATCTAGAGCTTCCTCCATGAACCTGAAGTGAGAACAGACAGTCCGACCGTGAATGAGGTTGACCCCAAGACATCGACCAAGGTCGTTAGTAGGCGAGAAGCCTAATGATTGACTAAGACAAGTTTGAGTAGTATCCATAACCCCTTTAGAGAAGAAGATCCTTCATTTTTCGAGGCTGACCTGCCATCCAGAGGCACCAAAAAAAATATCAAGCACCGATTTAATGATCTCTTCTTGAGAACTACTTGCTTCTGCAAATAATAATAGGTCATCAGCAAAGAACACATGAGACAAGTAAGGACCATTCGACCCAAAAGGGAGTGGTTTCCATGCACCAGCCTCTACTGAGGAGTCAATAAGATGGGCTAGGCGTTCCATACAGAGCAAAAAAATATATGGAGATAGAGGATCTCCCTGCCAGATTCCCCGAGACGGCCTGAAGGACTCCGAGGCCGACCCATTCCATTGGACCTGCATAGAAGAAGAACTGATGCAAAACATGATTAGTGAAATCATATCATCAGGAAGATGTACTGCCTGTAGAGTATCCCGGACAAACGACCATCTTAGACGATCATAGGCTTTTTAGAGATCAATCTTTAAAGCCATGAATCCCACTTGTTGCTTCTTAATACCCATTGTATGTATAGCCTCCTGTACCATCACAATATTATCAGTGATCTGACGTCCAGGTACACAACTAGCCTGATTTGGTCCCACAATGGAATCCATAATAGGCCTCAACCGGTTAGCAATAATCTTAGTAATGATCTTATAACTCACATTACAAAGACTAATTGGTCGGAATTGTTTAATAGTCTCCGGATGTTTCACTTTAGGAAGCAAGACTAATAAAGTCTTGTTAACTGTCTCATCAAAACTCTTTGTGGCAAAAGCCGCCTGCACAAAACGAAAAACTGATGGACCCACAATTTCCAAGAGATGTTGGTAAAAAACCCGCATGAAAGCCATCCTATCCAGGAGCCTTCCAAGCTCCCATCATATACATAGCTGCCCTAATCTCCTCACTGGACACAGATGCTGACAAGTCAGCAAGATACTTATCAAGAAGAGGCGGGAACCGGTTCTGTATGGGAGCACCCTCCCCAGAAACAACATCAGCCGCATATAGGGAACAAAAGTGGGTCTGATATCCACCCCCCATTCTCCTCTTTCAAGGCCACAATTTTATTCCGATGCCGACGAATTATCGTTGTCGTGTGAAAGTACTTTGTATTGCGATCTCCCGACACTACCCAATCTGTCCTTGATTTTTGGAACCATAAGAGTTCCTCTTGGAACAAAACCTCATTGTATTCTCTTCCAAGAGTCCACTACAACCTCCACAAATGCCTCTCATCCTGATGGTCCCTTGCCTTCTCCAAGCCCGCCAAACGAGCTAGAAGCTGCCGCTTACGATGTAAGATATGCCGAAAAATATTTTTATTCCAATCTTGGAGAACATGTGTAAGAGATTCAGTAGCACACATGAGTGGAGAGTCTGCTTGCCAATTACTATGGACGACACTTTGGAAGTCTCTATGATGCAACCATGCACTCTGAAACCTGAACAATTTCGGAACCCCAGTGTCTCTTCCATTCGTAAACAGATGAATCGGAATTGGAGAGTGGTCTGATTTTGTGCGTGGGAGATGCACAACGGAAGCCTCATCAAACCTGACCCTCCAATCCGAATTGGCCACTGCCCGGTCCAGTCTCTCCCGCACTCCCCTTCGCTCCCAAGTGAGACATGATCCAACAAACCCAGGTCTGTGAGGCCGCAATTGTTAAGGCAATCTGCAAATGCTCTACAGGTAGAGAGTGTGACAGGAGCACCTCCAACTTTCTCAGAATCATCCACCAGTGAGTTAAAGTCACCTGTAACCATCCAAGGACTCTGCATTGAAGATGCAATATCCCACAAACTTTGCCAAAGTTCCACACGGGTTGCAGCCGCAGGACTGCCGTACACCGCAGTGAAACACCAAGGACGCCCACTGTCCATATTCACCTCAACATGAATAAATTGTCGATGGATTTGCAAAAATTTGACCAAGTCTTGATTACCGTTCCATAAAACCCAAATACCACCAGAGAATCCAATCGCCTCACTACGGACACTCCAGTCAAATCCAAGTTTACGAATTGACTTGTTCGATTCAACCCCACTAATCCAAGTCTCCACCAACACTAATATATGGGGCCTGTGTTGGAACACCATATCCCTTGTTTCCCTCTGAAAGTCATCGCCTTTTGCTCCCTGGCAATTCCAAGTAATAATAGTGAACTGATTCATTAAAAATAAAGGGATATGTGACATACAACACATAAGAAATTAGGCAAGCTGGTGTTAGTTTCCGCAATCTATATGACACTCATATACAACATCGGTTGCACAACGGAAGCACGGAAACTCAACCAAGAACCAAGTGAAGCATGCATAAACCGTATAACAATTTTTACATACCTAGAAGGTTAGGATCTTTCACCTAACTTGTGTAACCGAATCAGCTAGAGCCAGACAAAAGCCTCGCCCCTCTACGGTATCCACACGAACCGTGACCGACTTGGAATCGTCACACGAGTCAAGCCTCGAGCTCCCCCGGACTGATGTGCTAGCAAGAGTAAACCGGGAGCAACAACTTTGTGGTGTTTGTGTGTATGGTTATCTTCTTTCTTTCACAAAGAATGAAGAAGAGGTGTGTGTGGTGTTTTCTCTGAATTTGCAGAAGCAAAAATGTGAGAGTGGAGAGGGAATGATCTGATCATTACCTTCTAAACCCACTCAACAAAAGCCTTGGCCTAATGGGAAACATGGTGGACCAAAAGTAGCATTATGATAATGCATCCACATAATCATGTTACCCACTAAAAGCCAAAATACACCAACTCTTCACAGCACTTAAAGGGGCTCAATTATGCTGACATTCAGCAAACCAACCATCCAAAAATGACCTTGGTTCAACCATGGTCCAACCACACCCGGTCCAACCATGGTCCAACCACGGTTCAACCACCTGCTCGAATCAACGGTTCTATGTGTGTGACCCTGTAGGCACTTGTAACGTCCAACAATAATTGTAAAACTCATTTTACAATTATAAGCAAAGAGCGGCGTCTAGCAACACATCATTGCTACCCGAACGACAAGATCAGTACTGATTCTATATGCCTCGGAACATGTCATCGTCCTTTCATCCCATCATCAAGATCAAACACGAGACATGGAATATGCCATTCCCGTATATGTTTAATCTATGTTTCTTGATCCCCGAGATAACTGTATAAAACGGATACCCGTGATATCACCATATCACCTAATCCGAGCATGGCCATGCATTTAACAGTTCAACTCTATCAAGAAACCATCCGATAATATACCCGTTATATGGGTCGGACGAATCCCCTCTTGATCAATCAAAACCCACTACATAATCATCATATACCCAATGATTACCCTTATGTCCACCCAGTTACGGATGACTAGGAATAATATCAAAGTACATGATTCATATGTTGGATACCTTGACGATCTCAGGTCGGAGGACAATACATCTATAAGAACCACTAATGACATACATATAACATTCCATGTAGGGTACTTATGTGGGTCGGTCCAGTCCACAAGTTCTCCAACTTGTACCCGTATGTAGAATTCATATCATATATGCAACCAACATACGCTAGTCTTAATTTATTATTACAACCCATCCGTAATAATAATCGACTAGGGACATTTAAGAATATGAAATATTCTAGGGTTATAAGTATGTGCAAGCGTTTATCTCATAAATGATACTTATTGGAATAACCTTAATGTGTATACATGACTACAAATAATCATCCATGATTGGCTTTTGGGCATATTACACTAACAGCTGGGCTGAGGGTCTGACCCCATCAACCTCCTGCTCGGCTATACTCTACACTTCCTCCATAACATCCTCCACATCCTGACTTTGATTGGAATCATGATTCTGAGGCTGGACTTCTAAAGAAGCCGGATCCCCAGTAAACACAAAAGGTTCTTTGCTATTAGAAGGGTCTTTGGGGCTGTGTCCCTTAGCATCCGCATCAAATGCCATCAGTAATGGCCCCGAGGGGTGTTGGACTCCCATCGCTAGAGATTTGCCCTAAGAGACCTGGACCACCTGGGTGGCATTCAGCTGGGTATTGATGGGGAATAACGGTATGAAGCTTTCGCACCTGACGAGACCAGGTCTCTAGCCCGGCGCAGCAAAGTAGGCCATAGGTTATCTGAATCTGAGTCTTTGGTGGAACCAATCTCAGTAGAAGGTACGGTGGAAGGGTTGCCAGCACTTTTTTGAACTGCCTGTTTACGCGAGCCTTGCCTTTTTTCCTTAGAACCTGCAGCCACCTCTACCCAGGCTCGTTTGGAAATCATAGCTTCACTACCAGACCCATTCATCATGTCATCCCTTGGTAAGGCCCCTGCATTCAGAATAGCATCACCACCCTTTTTCCCCAAAGCTGCAAGCACATCATACCGCGATCCCCCACCGTTACCGCTGCCTTGGGTGCGGTTACCAGAAGCATTCCTGCCCTGTCTGGGAATGCGATGAGCCCGCTGGGGAGCTTGCATCCATGGTCCGAACTTGGCATCAATAGATTTTTCCACAGTAACAGAGTATTGGTCCATAACATTAGGACGCACATCATGCGATGGAGCCTCCCTCTGATCTGTCGTAACCGGAGCAACTGGTGGCAGTGAGACAGTCCCCTGTTGCCGCGTGGGACACATAAGAATATTATGGGTGGCTCTGCCACAATGAAAACATAGCTTCGGTAGATCTTCATACCCCACAGTATGCCACTCACCATCAACTGCCACCATAGAGCACAAGGGCTTTGTCAAATCGATACCACAAGCAATCCGTGCAAATTTTCCCCAATTAGCACCCTGCGTACTAACATCAATTCGCACGATCTTCCCAATTTCATTACCCTACGTGCAGAGGATACTATTTTGATACAACCAGCTCTGTAGTTCTGGAATCTGAACCCATGCCGCTACAGAACCAATGAACTGTTCAGGGGCTTGAAGGTAGGGCGCCACGTTTCCACAGTCAGATAGTGTCTAAAGATCATCCAGGACCATCCGTTAGGGCATGTAGATAATCTCCATGACTTGCAAACTTAACATAATAATAATTGTTCTCCAGGTCGATGACCTTAATCGAAGAAGATAATTGCCAGAGTATCTTGAGCCTATTACACAATATCATGTACCCTATCCGGCGTCCCAAAGTTTCACAATAAGCGTGGTTTCCCACCGGCGATGGAGTTCTGAACGGAAACGATCCGATATATGTAACATTGGACCCCTAGCACAATGCGAGACCATGATGTCTCCATCCTCCAACTCAATGGAGGTAGCAATACGGGGTAAGTCTGTCGTCCCAGAGACGACTGGAGAGAAAAGCTTATCCTTGTACGAGGACATAGAATAGGAGTTGGGATTCACAACAGTATACCCCGGCGACGCTTCAGGGAATCGACTGCCATGCTTTTCCTTACGCAGGTAAGGATCTCCGTCTGGTGGAACCGGTGGCGGAGTGGCGCTAGGTTGCCCTAGCAGCGATGGAGGTGAGACCATGCAAACCCTAGCGGAGGCTTCTTAGGCACGAAAAGGTCTGAGCAAAAATCACACCACTTTCAAGGAGCTAATTAGTTTGCTGTTTTTCAGTTCTGGTTTAACTTTAACCCCATCTATTCCCAACTTTGCCATTAGTTATATATTGTGGTTAGGCCGATCTTGATATCTGGACTTATTAACCCTTAAGCGGGCCGTAAGTCCATTTGTCATGAGGTTGTATTCTTTTTTTTTTTTTGATCAGAATGGAGGGCTAATGCCCAAATAAATTAACTAGCTGATAAAATAACAATAACACGAGGCACAGGAGCCCCTAAAGTATCCAAAGACACTAACCACGCCATCGTATTAGGTGGAGTTAAAAACACACATATCCCCGGCCCCCAAGTATAAGCCATCGCCGCTATAGCATCAGCTATCCGGTTAGCCTCACGCAGGACAAATATAAACTCCACTGCCCAGTCCCGATTAACGAGCTCCCGCACCTGTGCCAACAAGCTACCATTCGGCTCCGGGATAGGGACATTATCCTTCAGCATCTCCACAATTCGAAGGCAATCCATCTCCACCTCAACAGCCCTATAACCCCTCTGCCACGCAATTCTCAACCCATGCCAAACCGAAGATAGCTCTGCCCACAATGACGAACCTTGACCAATATTTGCCGCATAACCAGCAAGCTAGTGACCCTGATGATCACGGATGACCCCACCAACACTCGACAACCCAAGCTGGTTACGAGACCCATCAGTGTTAAGTTTGATCCGTCCCGATGGCGGCGGCCTCTATGCAACACTAATCAGAGACCGAACTCCCTGAAACACCCCTCCCATACCAAAAGCCAATTCAGCGACCTGCAAATCCTCCAAGCGCGCTCGGATGATCTGTAGCAGTCTATCAGAGGAGGCCAGTACCCCCTTCAAATACTATCTTATTCCGATCGAGCCAGATAGCATGAGAAGCAACGCCAAATAATAAATTCCAGGAGCCAACATGGGATCGGCCATGGAACCGATTACATAAATTCGCAGCACACCAGCGAGGGAGGTCAAGGTGGAAAAACTGACCCCACAAAGACTGATGAAGGAGCGATGTTCATATAGAATGTATCACTGGACAATCCCGCAGCATATGTAGCACAGACTCAGGCGCTTGAAGACATCTCGGACACAAAGCAGAGGTGGCCAAATGTCGCCGTTGTCTCTCCGCGTTGGTCAAGAGTCGATCCCGTAGCACCAGCCAAAGAAATAGGTGAACTCTTTGGGGAGCCTTCAACTTCCATATTCTAGTCCAGATAGGGTCAGAATTGTCCCAATAATCCGACCTATGCAACGAGTAGGCAGAAGCTATTGAGAAGTTGCCATTAGCACAACCACCCCAATAAAATGTATCCGGCCCTCTGACAGGAGAGGGACACATAATACTTGCAATCTTCATACAAATAGAGGCCGGCAATAGATGACCCAACAACTCCCACTGCCATTGGCCATCATGATTAGTATAATCCGCCACTGTATGGTCAAGCATCTCATCCGAAAGAGTATCTACCACTAAAGATGATAAATACCCCTAATTCCTCAATCCAATTATCTCTCCAGAACCGAACCCTACGTCCATCTTATTTCTAGACCAAACCACCAATATATTAGTTTTGTGGAAGGCGCATTATAGTTTTGTGGAAGTGAGTTTTCACATCGTTTTGTGGATTGTCGACCAATAGTTTAAAGAAGAAGGTACCAAGTACTTAGACAATTAATCATTTGCTTCATTTTTTAAAACATGTCTAAAACAACCTCTGACCATACGTACAACATGGAGTTTTTACTATTTAACACGGATCAGTTATAGCAATTGAACTATACTATGGAATCACCAATCTGAAATTCCTTAATATAAACACAATATACATGCTTTTGAGACACCACTTTTGTGTCACCATGAGGAAGTGAAAACATTGATGGATCCTGTTAGAGCATAAACTGTTGAAACATCATTCCTTGAGAAGAAAACAACAAAACCTAGCGGCAGCAATAAAATATTTTTAACTTGCAATGAATTAAGGTTATAAAACCCAGGCTGTTGAGTGAGCCAGTGGAAGGTGGTAGGTCAAGGATCAAGCCGTGGTTCAATTGGTTCAACACGAAGTTACCATAAGAGGAAACGGTTCTTCAAAAGCTACAAAGCCAAGAAAAGAAAAAGAAAAACCAGATGAAGCTGTAAAGATAATAAAGAAAACATGAGGGCTTGGGAAAGGGTAAGGTGTAGAAATTTGGTTTGCTGTGGTGGCCACAAGGGTAGAACCGGATGTGACATCAAAGAAAAATTGTCACCACACTAGATATATCTTAGGAGAAAAGATCTGCCATGATGCAATTATGAGTAGGGCTCCGCTACCAAGAGAAAGAATAAGAAAAATTGTTCAGAGAAGGCCGCAGTTTGTTAGAGATGAATTATCTTTATCTTTATCTTTATCTCTAATGCGCCAATAGACCAATTTTAGAAGCATTAAGCTATTATGACTATGTATAAGTCAAAATCTTAAGCTGAAGTTAACAACTCATAACTCTTCTCCGATCTTGTACGCTAACAACAATTAATTTTCATTTCTGTGGCAATCAATTAATATTTCAAAGAAAACTATACACTTACTGTTGGCTACAAGAACAGACCCACATCATAACCTAAACCCGTAGTTTTCCGAGGAGACCTTGACTTGACTCAACTCAAGTACTTGGCCTAGTTTGAAT
>JAKUCV010006552.1:0-12082 GCA_028386065.3 Turnera subulata
GGGAGCAAAGTAATGTAAGCACAATTAGAGCCCTTTGGTAGCTGCCCTGTTGCAAAAAACTCTTGTATAAGGTCAAACAAATCAAATTTAAGAAAGTCCCAACCTCTTTTGTAGAATGAGAAGTTGAAACCATCAGGGCCTGGTGCCTTCATACTGTCACATGCCCACACTGCAGCTTTTACCTCCTCCATTGTTATTGTCCGTTCTAAAGACATTGCCGTGTCAGTGTCCAGAGATTGAAACTGCAGACTACCAATCTTTATACAAGCAGCAGATACATCCTCATACAGCCGTGAAAAAAATTGTACAGCTGCCGACTTCACCCCTATAGGATCCATAATATCCCTTCCATCCTGGCGAATAACAGTAATACCCTTCCTCCTCCCTTTGTTGCATGCCACTGTATGAAAATAACTAGTATTTCTATCACCCAACTGACACCATGTGAGCCTTGATTTCTGTCTCCATAGGTTCTCTCTACGTTTTTCCCATTGAAATAGATTAGCTCGATTCTCTGATAACTGCTGAAGTTTGGCCTCCGTTAGTTGTTGTTGTTCACACTGCAACTCTAAGTCATCCACTGTCTTCCTTAGCCCTGTCACCGTTTGGTCAATGTGACCAAATGAATGTCGATTCCATTGAGCAAGAAGCTGACGCAATTTACTTAGCTTTTTCAATAGACGGAACCTTCCAATGAATTCCTGCTCCACCGCCAACCACATCTCTCGAAGAATATTGTCAAACTGTGGGTAAGACCACCAGCAGGAAAGAAAACGGAATGGTTTGAAACCCCAGTCAACCTTTTCTTGAGCTAAGATAAGAGGCCAGTGATCGGATGCACCCCTACTGCAGTTTGTAAGATTAGAGAGGGAAAATTGACACTCCATTCAGGTTCCGCCATGGCTCGGTCAATTCTACTTGCTGCATTAGATCTTGCCCAAGTATAAAGCCGCCCTTGAAGAGGAAACTCCACTAAACCTAAAGACGTCATGAAGCGACGTAAGGCACTCGCTCCTTGAATATGTAGGTGCCCACTTTTCCTTTCTTGTGCTCTCAGTGTCTCATTAAAATCACCCACCACCAACCAGGGTAAAGAGTCTGTTGCTTTTTTGTTAGCCAAGGTTGACCACATCCTTATTCGATCACCATGATCAACAGGAGCATAAACGCAACATATAACAATATTAACATTAGAGTGCACCATAGTTCCTTCCACCAATATCCAATGTGCCGACTTCTCCATCTGGTTACATCTAAACTCATCTCCATCCCAGGAAAAAAGAAGACCACCTGATAACCCCGTAGAATCCACTGACAAGAATTGCAGGTTAGGGGGGGACCAAATCTTCCTGCACCACTGTTCAGTAATCAATTGGATCCTCGTCTCACATAAGAACACAAAAGTAGCTTTGTGTTGGAAAATTAATGATCGCAAATGTCTGTGTTTTGTCGACGCCAACGCCCCTCTCATATTCCATAAGATGAGACTAAACATCCAATTTTGATTTACGCCATTCAGCATGTTCTTTCGCAATGAGAGACTCAGCGAGAGCAACATGATGATCAGGTTTCTCAGAACGATCCCATCCTAGCTTGTCCCCCATCTCAATAGTTGTTCGGGCTTCTGCTCCATACGAGAAGTTGGCTGTTTTAGTGCGATCCGTTGCTGAGTTATCAGAGAACTGTGGCTGTGCCTGGCTTAGACGCCTGTTAGCACGTCTAGTAGCCATATTTATTGACGAACCCGACAAGTTGACATTACCTTGTGTGTTAATCTTTTTGAACTTCTTGCGTGTGCTCACCCTTGCCATGTTGATCGCTTTAGCAAGTCTCTCTTCCAGGAATTTTATATATTTCGGGTCTGCAGAATCACACGATGCTGAATACATCGGGGAAAGTGTTTGATGGGAATGTGAAAGTGGTGCAGGGCTGTGTTGTGCTTCTTTGTGGGCTATTTGATGAGGTAATGTGAATCCAGGTGGGCCATGCAGATCGTCATCCTCCATCTGATCTGCCAATGGAGATAATGGATTATGGGTTGGAGTTGTTGGGCTGGTTTTTGAGCAAGAGCCCGTCACACTTTTAGGTGCCCTGCCTCCGACTGCCGCCGGCGACTTGAGCACATGCTGGTAGAAGACTCATGATAGTCATTGCATCAGGCTTCATTCCATCACCTTGTAGCTCACGGAAAAGATCAAAAGCTTGAGCTGGACAATTATTTGCATGCAGCATATGCTCGAACCATTAGATTCCAGGCAGTAAGATCCGTGACTAACATTTCATTGAAAATCATATATATTTACATCAACATACAATCCGGAATTTACATAACCTGACATCATTGAATTAAAACTGACTAAATTCTTCTTCCTTTGACAATCCCTGGAAAACCTTAAAAGCATACATAATGTGATCACAAATTGAATATGAATCAAGGATCGCATTTCCATAACAGGTCCGGTGCCGAGTACCCGATGATATCAATAATTTGAGGGAATGAACAAATGGGTAGTGGGAAGAAAATAAAGGAGCATATGCCGGTGGGGCATGACCCAAATGATTTGGTGAGGCAATTTACAAGGTACGTTGGTTTGGTTAGAGAAAAAATATTTTAGGAGTAGTGCAGTGAGTTAGAGAAAGAGAGACCTTTGGTTCCAATAAAAAGAAAAATGATAAAGAATGGAACTGATATTGGGGAGGCATTGACTCACTCACCTCCAAGAATGAAACACATACACAGAGAAATTTTATAGTGGGGACTTTCCAAATTTGATTTGTTGTAGACTTGATCTTAAATTCAGTTATATTAGGAATAATTAAACCATATAAATATATATATTAAATATGCAGATTTATTTCCTAAATAATACATAATAAATAAGGAAATAATATAAATTTTAGGGGATGAATGGAACCTATAAGGTAAATTGGAGTAATAAATAAACCCTAGAGTAGAAAGAGCGAATAATCAAAGGTAATTTATTAACATAAATAGGGGTGTACAACAAATCAATCTTGGGGAGTCCCCACCATAAAACTTCTCACAACACTATATATATCCTCTAAGTAACCCCAAGGTTATTTATATTATTTTTATCAGTTTTAGGGTTTTAAGAATTAGTGCTCTCCAAATTGATTTAGCATATTGCGCACAAGTTTTCTTTATAGAAGAGTATCTCAGACTATCGTTATTTTTTTAAAAAAGACTGTCCCAACAATCACTGGTTAATATGTCTTCGAAAAGAAGAATGAAGGAATTGGGCAGGCAATATCTACCCCAAGACGTGGTTGAGGAGATTCTGTGTAAAATCCCGCCCAATTTTGTTGTAAAATTTAAGCTTGTATGCAAACAATGACTTGATCTCTTATCAAGTGCCAGTCTCATCAATCGCCATCTCCACTACTCCCGCTGCTCCGTTAATACTAACCCTAAATACCTCGTCCAAACATGGGACCACAAAGATGGCCAAGACTTTACGCATCTCCAGTACATGGAAGACAATGAACAGATTGAAGACAATGAACAGATTGACTACGTGGTCAATCACATCATGAGTACCAACAGCTGATGCGACGAAGAGAGTAAGGTTTGATTACCCCATCGAGAAGGCTACGACATAGAACGACATGAACTCAAGGATATAGCAGGGTGCTGCGATGGATTGGTATGGATGGCAGAGGAGACAGTCCACTATTTGTGGAATCCTTTGACAAGAGAATGTAGGGCATTACCTTGTCCTGGTGGGAAGAATCCTTCTATTGATGAAAAAGAAGTTATTTATGGTTTTGCTTATGTTCCATCCATAGAGGACTACAAACTGATACGGGGCACCTTATCCCTTGATGATCCAGTAGAGATGAAGGTACTTTGTCTAAAAACGAATGTCTGGCGAGATAGTATGATTAGGCCTTCTGTCACTTTTCAATATGTTGTCGATCAGGCAGTAGGGATAACAATGAATGGAGCTATCCATTGGGGGTAGATTATAAAGTTGATGATTTTAATGACTTTGTGATTGCTATTTTCGATATACAAAGGGAAGAATTTGATAGAAATTTTCCTTTACCCGTGGTTGTGATGCTAACGAAGGTTCATTGATGCTTCTAGGCAGATGCCTTGGTTTGGGGTACTGCATAGGCAACCCAGATATGAAATTTGAAGAATATTTGGGATATGAGTTGTGGTATATGAGAGAGTATAGGGTAGGTGCTGTAAGTATCCGGTTCATGCAATTGACAATCAAAAGCACAAAATACAACATGTATGCGCAGCGGAAATACCGGATACACATGGAGGATCCATGTGAAGGGAATTAAACCGAATAACAATTTTTTACATACCTTGTTCGGTTGAGGTCTTTCACCCAACTGTAGAACCGAATCAGCTAGAGCCAGACAAAGGCCTCGCCCCTCTACGGTATCCACACGAACCGCTGTAACCGGTTGAAGAACGTCTCACGACTTCAACCCGAGCTCTCCCGAACTGGTGTGCTAGCAACAGGTTTCCGGGAGCTTTTGTGTGTGGTATTTTTCTCTCAATTTTCAGACCACTCAAGAACTCTTCTCAAGCTCTGAAAATTTCTCTCAAGAACAAGTGTGTGTGAGGAAGAAGATGAGCAATCGTGATCTGATCACTCAACCCTCAAAGGCATAATGCATTAATGGAGTTAATGGTCAACATGGTGGTCCACTAAGCAACATGATTATGTCTCCACATAATCATGTTTTCCACTAAGCATTATCAACATAACTCAGCATGTTTTGGTTAAAAAATCTGACATTTAGTGAACCAAACCAGCCCAAAAATGACCCTGGTCCAACCACGGCCCAACCGCGGTCTAACCACACCTTGGTTCAACCATGGTCCAACCACGGTTCAACCACATGCTCGAATCAACGGCTGTATGTGTGTGACCCTGTAGGCACTTGTACGTTCGGCAATAATCATAAAATCTCATTTTACAATTATAAGCAAAGAGCGGCGTCTAGCAACACATCATTGCCACCCGAACGACAAGATCAATACTGATTCCACGTGCCTCGGAACATGTCATCGTCCCTTCGTCCCATTATCAAGATTAAACACGAGACATGGAATATGTCAATCTCGTATATGTTTAATCTCGGTTTCTTGATCCTCGAGTTAACCGGTAAAACGGATACCAATGATATCATATATCATTATCCGAGCATGGCCATGCATTTACGGTTCAACTCTATCAAGAAACACTCCGATAATATACCCGTTATATGGGTTGGACGAATCCCCTCTGGATCATACAAAACCCACTACACACTCACCATACACCCAATGATTACCCTTACGTCTATCCAGTTACGGATGACCAGGAATAATATCAAAGCATATGACTCACATGTTGGGAACCTTGATGATCACAGGTCTAAGGACAATACATTATAAGAACCGCTATTGACAAAACATATAACGTTCCATGTAGCGCTCTTGTGTGGGTCGGTCCAGTCTATAAGTTCTCCAACTTGTACCCGTATGTTGAATTCATATCACATATAAACTCTCAACATACGCTAGTCTTAATTTATTATTACAACCATTCCATAATAATAATCGACTATGGACAATTTAAGAATATAAAATATTCTAGGGTTATAAGTATGTGCAAGCGTTTATCTCATAAACGATACTTTATTGGAATAACCTTAATGTGTATACATGACTCAAAATATACATCCATTAATTGGCTTTTGGGTATATTATACTAACAATCTCCCACTTGCACTAAAGCCAATCATACATGTATCTTATACCAATGGACGCAGCATGACCATCATGCTTCTGCTGTGTGAGCGGCTTAGTCAATGGATCTGCTACATTGTTCTTCGAAGGAACTCTACACAGTCTGACATCGCCTCTATCTATGATCTCTCTAATAAGATGATAGCGTCGGAGTATATGTTTGGATCTCTGGTGGTATCTCGGTTCCTGAGCCTGTGCGATTGTCCCATTGTTGTCACAATAGAGCTCAATCGGACTCTTATGCTCGGAACCACATCAAGTTCAGTTACGAACTTCTTGATCCAAACAGCCTCTTTTGCCGCATCCGAGGCAACTATGTACTCAGCCTCGGTTGTAGAGTCGGCTACTGTCTCTTGCTTTGAACTCTTCCAGCAAACAGCCCCACCTCCAAGACAAAACACATAACCTGACTGCGATCTAAAATCATCCCTATCGGTTTGGAAGCTAGCATCGGTGTAACCCTTTACAACGAGCTCATCCACGCTTCCGTAAACCAGGAATGCATCCTTAGTCCTTCTCAAGTACTTAAGGATGTTCTTTACCGCTGTCCAGTGACACTCACCGGGATCAGCTTGGTATCTGCTTGTGACACTCAAAGCATAAGCGACATCCGGTCTAGTACATAACATGGCATACATGATAGATCCTATTGCCGAAGCATAAGGAATCTTACTCATCCGCTCTCTCTCCTTAGATGTACTAGGACATTGATTCTTTGAGAGAGATATGCCATGTGACAAGGGCAAGAACCCTTTCTTGGAATCTTGCATGCTAAACCTCTTTAGCACCTTGTCAATTTACGTACTTTGACTTAGCCCGAGAAGCCTTTTGGATCTATCTCTATAGATCTTTATACCTAACACATAGGCTGCTTCTCCTAAGTCCTTCATCGAGAAATTCTTTCCTAACCAAGTCTTTACAGACTGTAGTGTCGGAATATCATTCCCAATGAGTAGAATGTCGTCAACATACAACAACAAGAAAACAATGGTGCTCCCACTAACCTTCTTGTAAACACATGGTTCATCTTCGTTCTTGATGAAACCAAACTCTTTGATTACATCATTAAAACGAAGATTCCAACTCCTAGAAGCTTGCTTCAATCCATAAATGGATCTCTGCAACTTGCATACCATATTGGCATTCTCTGGATTGACAAAACCTTCAGGCTGTGTCATGTACACATCCTCTAAAAGATTCCCGTTAAGGAAGGCGGTTTTGACATCCATTTGCCATATCTCATAATCATAGTATGCCGCTATAGCCAATAGAATCCGGATGGATTTAACCATGGCAACTGGTGAGAAAGTTTCATCATAGTCAATACCATGAACTTGCTTGAAACCTTTCGCAACCAATCGCCCTTTATAGGTAATCACATTACCATCCATGTCGGTCTTTCTCTTAAAGACCCATTTGCACCCAATGGGTTTTACCCCTTCGGGTGGATCAACCAAGGTCCATACCTTGTTTTCGTACATGGATTCCATTTCCGAATTCATGGCCTCTAGCCACTTCTCAGAGTCCGGACCCGTAATGGCCTGCTGATAGGAAGTGGGCTCATCCTCATCTATGAGCATCACGTCTCCAGCATGAGTCATGAGAAATCCATATCTCTCAGGCTCATACCGAGTCCTATCCGACCTACGCGGTCCATGTGTTACAGGCACAGGATTCTCGTCCACAACATCTTGTGGTTCCTGCCCTTGTTCCATCTCAGCCTCTATCTCTCGAACTTCTTCGAGTTCTACTTTCCTCCCACTGATTCTTCTAGAAATAAATTCCCTTTCTAGAAAAATAGCAGTCCGAGCCACAAACACTTTGTGCTCTAAAGGATTATAGAAATAATACCCTTTCGTTTCCTTAGGGTATCCTACAAAGAGGCACTTGTCGGATTTAGGGCCGAGTTTATCCGAAGCTTCACGTCTTACGTAAGCCTCACAACCCCAAATTCTCATAAAAGACAAATTGGGACGCTTCCCAGTCCATATCTCATATGGTGTCTTTTCGACGGATTTAGATGGAACACGGTTTAGTGTAAAAGCTGCACTCAATAATGCATGTCCCCAAAACGAAGGAGGAAGGTCAGCTTGACTCATCATCGAACGAACCATGTCCAACAAGGTTCTATTCCTCCTTTCGGATACACCATTCCATTGAGGCGTACCCGGCGGAGTGAGCTGTGATACTATACCACACTCCTTTAGATGATCAAGGAATTCTCGGTCTAAGTATTCACCTCCTCGATCTGATCGAAGCATCTTAATACTTTTACCGAGTTGATTCTGTACTTCATTCTTGAATTCTTTGAACTTTTCAAAGGATTCTGACTTGTGTCTCATTAGATACACATAGCCATATCTACTGAAATCGTCAGTAAATGTAATGAAGTATGAAAAACCACCTCTAGCCTGTGTGGACATAGGTCCGCATACATCACTATGTATAAGACCTAATAAGTCCGATGCTCTCTCACCCTTACCGGTAAAAGGAGCCTTCGTCATTTTGCCTAACAAACACGACTCACACGTCTCAAATGATTCATAATCAAATGAGTCTAAAAGTCCATCTTTATGGAGTTTAGATATACGAGTCTCGTTTATATGGCCTAAACGACAATGCCAAAGGTACGTTTCATTGGAATCATTCGTTCTAACCTTCTTCGTGTTAACGTTATAGATTGCGGTTTCTAGGTTTAGAACATACAAACCATTGCTCAAATATGCACCACCATAATATACATCATTGAAATAAATGGAACAACAATTGTCCTTTATTACAAATGAAAATCCTTTCTTGTCAAGACAAGATACAGAAATCAGATTCCTGCTAATGGTTGGTACATAATAGCAATCGTCTAGTTCCAAAACTAAACCACTCGGTAAGGATAGATAGTAAGTTCCTACGGCTAATGCAGCAACTCTTGCTCCATTTCCCACACGTAGGTCTATCTCACCCTTAGCCAATCTCCTACTCTTTCTTAGTTCCTGCACATTTACACAAATGTGAGAACCACATCCGGTATCTAATACCCATGATGCAGAGATAGAGATATTCGCTTCTATAACGAACATACCTGAAGTGGAAGTCTCACTTCCCTTCTTCTTCTTCAACTCTTGAAGATAAACCGGGCAGTTCCGTCTCCAATGGCCAGACTTCTTGCAATGGAAGCATTCGCCTTCCTTTGCAATACCACCTTTAGGTTTCAGCATTTGTGAAGAAGATGCACCAAACTTTTTGGTGGATTTCTTCATCTTAGCTTTACCCTTTCCTTTGCCACCTCCAAGCATCAATATGCTATTGGATTTACTTGCCTTCATTTGTTGCTCAGCTGTTCCCAACATGTTGAGCAACTCAGACAAGGACTTGTCAAGATGGTTCAAATTGAAGTTCATGACAAATTGACCGTAGCTATCCGGCAACGATTGCAGGACTAGGTCAACAGCCAATTCCTTCTGCAAAGGAAACCCTAGACCCTCAAGGCTTTCGATGTATCCAATCATCTTAAGCACATGAGGTCTGACGGGAGATGATTCAGCCATTCTGCATTGGAACAATGCCTTAGAGGTCTCGTACCTCTCATGCCTTGCTTGCTCCTCAAAGAGCATCTTAAGGTGTTCGATCATATCGAACGCCCCCATGTTCTCATGTTGCTTCTGAAGCTCAGATTCCATGTTAACAAGCATGAGGCATCCTATATCCAATGCATCATCTAGATGCTTCTTGTAAGCATCCCTTTCTGCCCTTGGTGCACTAGGCGCCGGTTCACTCGGAACGGGCCCTTCGAGGACATACAATTTCTTTTCTTGTTTGAGGACAATCCTCAAGTTACGATACCATTTCAGGAAGTTATTCCCGTTTAACTTTTCCTTCTCAAGGACCGATCGCAGTGACAATGTGCTAGTGTTTTGTGCCATGGAAACTCTACAACAATGATCAACTCACACAAATAAGAGTCATGCATACAAATACATTTAACAAGGAATTCTATTAAATGTGCTCCTACTACATAAATCAAGACAATTATATAAGTAGGCCAAGATCCATATTTCACTACAACATATGTCAGCTTTGGCTGATCGCATATATCAATAGTTATTTAGGTAGACAACTCTTGTCAATTACATCTCATGTAACTCTTGGATAGTTAAGTGAACAACACTTTGTTCTAGTCTATCTCATAAACTTAGCTCAACTCTTTGCCTCTAAGTCCTTAATCCTATTAAGATGACCTAGTTAAGTTCAACACCACAATAAGCAGTTCTGATATTACAATTATCGCGTCGCACCTTGCTAAGATAAACAAAGGCACCTTGCTTTGGCAAAACCTACCATTTGTTGATCGAAGCAATGATGAGTGCTTACCATGGAAGGCAACTAAGAACTTAATATTTTCATCAACATATATTTCCAACACATCACATGCTTGTTCTTGATAAATCATACATTGATGTCATGTAAGTTTGAAAACAAAATACATGATAACATCGATGTTACCATTTGGAACATCGATGTTGTGACAATCAAATTGTCCCAACTCTTTGGCAGTAGCTCAATAACATCGATGCTAGACATTACAACATCGATGTTGTGAGAACTCGAGCTCCAAACAATTTTGGCAGTAGCTCCATAACATCGATGTTGCACATTTCAACATCGATGTTGTGTGTAACTTGAACTCCAAACCTTTTGGCAGTAGCTCAATAACATCGATGTTGAACTTTCAACATCGATGTTGATGAGTTTCTGAAAAATTCAAGTTTTGGCAGTAGCATTTTAACATCGATGTTTAACATTTAAACATCGATGTTTGGGTTCTGGAACTCAAGAACATCGATGTTGGACGTTACAACATCGATGTTGTTGGAGCTCTGGAACTCAAACCAATTTGGCCGAGCTCAAATAACATCGATGTTTAACTCTTAAACATCAATGTTTTAAGAGTTCTGCCAAGGCCTCTTCATGTCAACATCAATGTTGATAACTCAACATCGATGTTATTTTGATTCGGCCAAAACCAGCCTACTTAGAACATCGATGTTGTCCCCACAACATCGATGTTATTTCGGCTCGGCAAAGGCTAATCAACGCATGAACATCGATGTTAGTCCTACCAACATCGATGTTGTGGGCCTGCGGAACTTGAACTACAATCGTTCAAAACACAAACCGACACTCGGTTTTTCCTAGTCGAACTCTTTCGACTTGCTGCCAAGAACTCCTTGATTGATATCACATACCAATCAAGTCCTCTTTGTCAAAACTCTTTTGACAAAAACCAACATCAATACATATATCACAAATACATAATTGAAAACAACATATCACATATGCCTAGCATGTTCAAGCTATATCACATATAACATATGAACACACAAAATTCGGTTTAGGACTTCACAAGAAGCTCCGCTACCACTGTAAGTATCCGGTTCATGCAATTGACAATCAAAAGCACAAAATACAACATGTAAACGCAGCGGAAATACTGGATACACATGGAGGATCCATGTGAAGGGAATTAAACCGAATAACAATTTTTTACATACCTTGTTCGGTTGAGGTCTTTCACCCAACTGTAGAACCGAATCAGCTAGAGCCAGACAAAGGCCTCGCCCCTGTACGGTATCCACACGAACCGCTGTAACCGGTTGAAGAACGTCTCACGACTTCAACCCGAGCTCTCCCGAACTGGTATGCTAGCAACAGGTTTCCGGGAGCTTTTGTATGTGGTGTTTTTCTCTCAATTTTCAGACCACTCAAGAACTCTTCTCAAGCTCTGAAAATTTCTCTCAAGAACAAGTGTGTGTGAGGAAGAAGATGAGCAATCGTGATCTGATCACTCAACCCTCAAAGGCATAATGCATTAGTGGAGTTAATGGCCAACATGGTGGTCCACTAAGCAACATGATTATGTCTCCACATAATCATGTTTTCCACTAAGCATTATCAACACAACTCAGCATGTTTTGGTTAAAAAATCTGACATTTAGTGAACCAAACCAGCCCAAAAACGTCCCTGGTCCAACCACGGCCCAACCACGGTCCAACCGCGGTCTAACCACACCTTGGTTCAACCATGGTCCAACCACGGTTCAACCACCTCCTCAAATCAACGGCTGTATGTGTGTGACCCTGTCGGCACTTGTACGTTCGGCAATAATCGTAAAATCTCATTTTACAATTATAAGCAAAGAGCGGCGTCTAGCAACACATCATTGCCACCCGAACGACAAGATCAATACTGATTCCACGTGCCTCGGAACATGTCATCGTCCCTTCGTCCCATTATCAAGATTAAACACGAGA
>JAKUCV010006553.1:17792-32246 GCA_028386065.3 Turnera subulata
TAGTGTGCATACTGATCGTCTTTCCATTGTCGTGAGCACTTCGGACTCACCCCTCACCTGCGGGCTTTCATCCCGTAGGATGAGTTGTTTATTGTACAGGTTGACGCATTCCAGACAGACTGTGACGTTTCCCTTGGACGGGCTTGGATCCATAGATTGCATGTCTCGCATACAGTGTCATGTGAGTCTAAAGTCTTCCGCTGTGCATAGTTTTTCTATTATTGGGCCATTGGGCCGGTTTTATTACTATTGATGTTGAGCCGTAGGGCCGTATTGTGGTTTATTATTTTGGGCTGTCGAGCCCGAGTTTTTGTTAAACACACTGTATGCTTGGGTTTATTTGATTGGGTTGTCACAGTTCCGGCTCGTGTTTACTGTGTACGGTAAATTCGGGTCGGGGCGCTTCATCAACACATTCTGGGTGCCAGACCAAATCCAGAGAACCCATGGATCGACATCCCAAAAATACGAACCCAGGGATAGACATCCCAAAAATAATCACGGGATAGACATCCCAAGCATAGACATGCTTATCACAAGTAACCCAGGTCAAGGCCACCACAAAATAGTCTTAAACCATCGAGTCGTACCACTACTTATCACGTGACAATTATATTATCGTCTTCAAAATCAAATCACAGGGATCAACATCCCTAACCAAAATCCCGGGATAGACATCCCTATCCAAAACCGAGGATCGACATCCTGATCACAATTTATTATTTAATCCTTTATACTTAAGGCCAAAGACACGAAAATAAATATCCAAAACTCGACACGGGGATAAACATCCCAAAACCAAATCATAGCACCGGGATAAACATCCCGACAACAATCAAGACCATGGGATAAACATCCCGAATCATACCACAGCAAATGCAACATCCAACAATGCAATAATCAACAAACACAATAACCGAGTAATACAGGCACATATTGAAGGAAATCCATCCTCACCTTGGCCGATTACTCAACTCCGGAGACAATGACCGGTCCCAAGCCGGTTCCTCGGAAAACTGCCCGATATCCAAACCTATACAACAAAACAACATATACACATAAATGTACATAATCGGTATGCTATGATGCCAAAACTGCGAAATATCCCATCCCGGTTACATATCTTTTATTTCCATCTTTTACCGAAAATATATCGTATGCATATAAGGTTATAAAAATATATTTCCAAAACTATTAAATCAAAACATAAAATAATATACTTTTTCCAAAATAATGATTACCATAATTTTTTAGGAAATTATAACATATGTATATATTTTTCATAATATTTCCATAAAAATTATTATACTTTCCAAAATATAATTTCCAAGTATTATTATCTTTAGGAAACTCCATTTCCAGAAAGTATATTCACATAAACTTATTTTCTGAAAATAAATACGAATTTATAAATACACATATATATTTACAACATAAAATACTTTTCCAAACAATTACATTATCAAAATAATTATATATTTCAGAAATATAAATCATGTATACCATAAATATATATTTTCCCAAAAGGTACCAGTTACCATAATTTTCCATGAAAAATAACATTTATATAAATTTTCCAGAAAATATTTTCATGATATTTATATTTTTTTCCAAATAATAATAGTTTTCTAAAACATAACTTAATTATTTATCAATGTATATATATTCATATTTTTCTCAAACTACCAGAATTAAACTAGCCATAATTTTCTCAAAATAAATATATATTTTTTCTCAAAATTAAATACCAGAATATAAATAAATACATATATGTATATATTTTGTTTTTTTTTTAAATTAAAGCGGACTGGGCCAAACGAAACAACCCAACGGATCAACTTGCAGGCTTAGGCGTGGAGGCCCATACCAGGGCATGAGGCACGAGCCCATACCAAGGCCAGGCCCGCACCAGCCCTTACCCAGCTGACCCGTTGGAGAAACGGGTCACACACCTTCAGGACTCGAACTCAGCAGCAAGTCGACGGCTCGACGGGATGGGATCGAGGCGGCGGTGCAGACATCGCGAGCAAGGGCGACGGCGAGGTAAAGGCGACGGCTGCTCGGCGAGGCAGTGCGAGAGGAAGACCGGTGGCTGTGGAACGGCCCGTCCACCTGACCCGTTTCAGCTGCGGGTTCCCTGCCGTTGACGGCGCGTCGGGCGGCAGAGGCGGATGGTGGAGGTGTCGTCCGGTCAGCTACATCGTGGGGAAGGCGCCGGTGTGGGTGGTGGTGCGCACGGCGGCGCGGAAGTGTTCCGCGTAAACAGTGACCGGGGGAAGAGAGGTGACGCACTGTTACCGGCCTTTTTTTTCTTTTTCTGTATTTTCTTTATTTTATTTTCTTTTATTTTTCTTTCATTTTCTTTTTCTTTTTTTTCTAATTTTCTATTGTTTTCTTTCTCTCTTTTTTTTTCTTTTCCCCTCTGTTTTTTCGATTCCCTTTTTTGTTCTTTTCTTCCCCTTTTTTTTTCCTTTTTTTTTTCTCTCTTTTTTTTTTCTTTTCTTTTCTTCTCCTCCCTTTCCCCTTCTCCTGCTTCCTTTCTTCTTTTATAGAACGTAAAAACCTTGTTAAACCTGTGATTCTCCAATAATGCAGCTTGTCTGCATTATGAAGCGAGTCCGGTCCGGACCAGAAAATAACTGATACCCCTTAGTTATTTTCCGGTATGATTTTTTCTGAGGATTCCGGGACCCGAGAAAATACCAACTTAGGTCCAAAAAATCCACGGAAAAATCACGAGCGTGGGAAAACCCTCGGTTACCAAAAACGACGCCCGATTTACCTTGAATTAATTACCCAAGATTAATTCAACGGTAAATCACGGTAAAAAGACTTTTACAGTCCCGGTAAAAATCTAAAATTTTTACCCGGGCTGTTACATGAAATTTCATGATTTTTGGTACCTGTATTTCGTAGTTTACATTAATTTTGGTACTTCCTATGGTCGGGGAGTCGCCGAAGACACGTGTCAATTTTATGTGAGGCCATGCTATCGCTCAACTCCAACCGGTTTTCCCAAATTTGACCCGAAACCACCAAAAAATCGACCTGACTTGGGTTTAACCATATCGATTACCCTAATTTTATTTTTAAAAAGTGAGAATAAATATTAAAAGGAATCATGAAATCAATTAAAAAAATAATTAGTCTCACTTGTAAAAAAGGAGTAAGATCAAAATCTAAGAATTATTATTTAAAAAAATTATAAATAAGTATAAATTTTATAAGTTTACTTTTAAAATAAAATCTTTATTCCAATAATTTTTTTTAAAATTATAATTTTTAGATTTTAGTCTCACTTCTTATTTACAAGTGAGATTAATTATTTATTTGCAATTATTTTTGTAATTCTTTTTTAGAGTTAATTTCACTTTTTAAAAATAAAATTAGGGTAATTGGTATGGTTAAACCCAGATTGGGTCGGTTTTTGGGTGGTTTCGGGTCAAAATTGGGGGAACCCAGCTGGAGCGGACCACCAGATGGCGTGGCCTCACATAAAATTGGCACGTGTCTCCGACGACCCACGACCACCGAAAGTACCAAAATTAATGAAAACTACAAAGTATAGGTACCAAAAATCATAAAATTTCAATACAAGTACCAAAAACAAAATCGAAGTCAAGGGTACTAAAAATTCCTTTAATCCATTATTACCTAGTTGCGAACTGCCTTAGCTATTTATATTTAGAACTGGAATTCAATCTTTAATATATGACCCATGGGGTCAATTAAGGTTGTGGTGGCAATTGAGCTTACTAGTGAACCATAGGGTCAAATATGGTATCTGCTCTCTTTAGATAGTGAACTCTCCTACCAAGAGAGTTTTAAGTTTTAGTATCAAGATGTGATCACACCAGCTAGTAAGTAAATATAGCCCGAAGTGGATCTCCTACTGTCTTGGCATCCAGAAAAATCAAAATCAGAATACCCAATGATCTCCAATGATTCTGATCTCCTATATGTGAGCATGTAATACTTTGTTCTCTGCAAATATCGCATGATCCGTTTGGCTGCTATCCAATGATCCATTCCTAGGTTGCTAAGATATCTGCCTAACATCCCAACATTGAACGCTATATCCGGACGCGTACAAACTTGAGCATACATTAGACTTCCTACTGCTGAAGCATAAGGAATCTTTTGCATCTCCTTTACCTGAAACTCATTCTTGGGGCATTGGTTGAGACTAAACTTTTCTCCTTTAGCAACAGGGGTATCTCTTGGTTTACAACCCTTTAGTCCAAACCTGCTAAAAACCTTATCGATATAGCTCTTTTTGTGACAACCCAAGGATACCTCGAGAACGATCTCGATGTATCTGAATCCCTAATACAAAAGAGGCGTCACCAAGATCTTTCATTTCAAAATGCTTAGTTAGAAATCTCTTGGTGTGGTGAAGTAAGCCTATATCGCTGCTAGCAAGTAATATGTCATCGACATATAAAACCAGGAAAATAAATTTACTCCCACTGAACTTTTGGTATACACAATCATCAACTGCAGTCATCTCAAAACCAAACGAGATGATAATTTGATGAAATTTATGATACCATTGAAGGGAAGCTTGTTTAAGCCCATAGATGGATTTTTTTTAATTTGCAAACCATTTTATTTGGGTCTCCAGACACAAAATTTTCTGGTTGCACCATATAAATCGTCTCATCAATGTCACTATTGAGAAATGTAGTCTTTACATCCATCTGATGTAACTCAAGGTCAAAATGAGCCACAAGTGCCATTATAATTCTAAAAGAGTCTTTCGATGAAACTGGAGAGAAAGTCTCTTTATAGTCAATGCCTTCCTTTTGAGTGAAGCCCTTTGCGACAAGACGAGCCTTATATCTTTCGACATTGCCTTTTGAATCCCTTTTGGCTTTAAATATCCATTTACAACCAATAGGTTTTGCACCTTCAAGCAACTCGACAAGATCCCAAACATCATTGTCTCTCATAGACTTCATCTCTTCATTCATGGCATTAATCCACTTTTGAGAGTTAGAACTTTGTACGACTTGATGGAAGTTGATAGGATCTTCTTCCATCAAACCTACATTATCCTCATATTCTTGGAGAAAGACAATGTAATCTTCTGGAATTGCACTTCTCCTCTCTCTAGTAGATCTCTTTAGTGGCACTTGTTCTTGAGGTTGTTGAGTTTGATTTTCACAAATAGTCTCTTGACTTTGAAGAGGGACTCCCACAATGTTATCTTGAATAACATTATTGATAGGAACATGATCATTTTCTACAAAAACCGTATGAAGAGAATTAAATTCCTCTTCAAAGACAATGTCCCTTACCCTATCTTCCCCCCCCCCCCCAACTCAACTTCCTCAAAAAATCTGGCATTTCCCGTCTCAAAAATTGTTCGATTTGTGGGATCATAAAATTTGTAACCCCTTAAATGCTCAGAGTAGCCAACAAAGTAGCAGCTGATTGTCCTTGAATCTAACTTCTTTTCATTTGGCGTATATGGTCGTGCCTCAGCTGGACAGCCCCATATGTGTAGATGCCTAATACAAGGCTTCTTCCCTGTCCATAATTCATAAGGAGTTTTAGCTACTGCTTTAGTTGGAACCCTGTTAAGAATATAAGCTGTAGTCTTTAGTGCTTCGCCCCAGAGGGATTCTGGTAAGGTAGAATGACTAATCATACTCCTTACCATATCACACCATTCATACTAGGTGTACCTGGCATTGTGTATTGAGGGACTATGCCGCATTCCTCTAGGAATTTAGCAAAAGGCCCTGGACATCACCTGATCGATCATATCTACTGTAGTATTCACCACTACGATCAGATCTGACAGCTTTAATTCTTTTGCCAAGTTGATTTTCAACTTCAGCCTTATATGCCTTAAAAACGTCCTGAGACTTCTCATGAATCAAATATAGATAACCATAACGGGAGTAATCGTCTATGAATGTGATGAAATATTAATTGTTGACCATTCCAAGAAGCCGTAGGGAATGGCCCACAAATGTCAGTATGAATTAGTTCTAAGACGTCATTACTTCGATTGGCACCTATTTTCCTTATGTTTGTCTGCTTCCCTTTAATGCAATCAATACAAATCTGAAAGTCTGTAAAATCAAGGGAATCAAGGATCCCATCTACCTGAGATCAAACTATAGTAACATGTTCAGAGAATAAAATACCAAATGTACTTTATTCTACAGAAAAATAATCACAAAGTGCATCCAAAATAAGAACATGAAAAATACAAACTCCCACTAAAACTGTACTTCGTTAAACAATTTGACGCCCATATGAGCAGTATGCTCATTGTCTATATGTTCTGTTCTATCTAGATATTTATGCGAAGACCCAAAAAAATCTAGATATTTTATTTCATGGACAACAAATATTATTGATTTACGACACGGGGTGGAAGATTTTATCGCTTCTTTTTTTATGCTAAACGATGGAGTCTTATTAATCAATCAAAATATTACCGTGTACAAAAGTCATGCATGACAAAACCGTCATGATCCAACGGTTGTGTTACGTTACAACGGAGATTTTATCGCTTTATAATAGATTTATTAGCATCATTCAGATTACTTGTTGGTGGACAACCAAAACAAGGATTTTCCAGAGGTGCTGCGTGAGTATGATACTCACTGGATTATGTCCATTGGATATGGTTGGTTAAATATTAAGATAATTTTTGGATATGGTAATTTTATAATAATATTATTTTTTATATTTTTTTTAAATTTAATTTGAGATCTACCTATTAACTTATAAGTTAACTTATTAATGTTTTTTTTTATGCTAACCTATCAATATTTATGTTAAGATTGACTTGTTAATCAAAAAGATCGACCTATTATATTTTTTTATGGGATTGAGATCCTCTCCTGTAAAGTTATGTCCTGTTCGTTGAATCGTGGCCATGATTTTCAAAATCATTGGTGAGAATTTATTTTTACCTTATTTATTTTTTTTTAATTTTTCTTACCTTATATATTTTAGGGTCACTGATTAAACAAATCAACGTTGAATACTGTACAGGAGAGAATCCAAATCCTTTTTTATGGTCAACTTCAAAGAATCTATATGACATTATTGATAATAAGGCAGAGTTTGTTTAATTGTAAATGGTGGACACTAAAGATTTATTAATAATGAAACCCTAAAATATTAAATAAAGACTCTTACCTATTAGACAAGACATAATTCATAAACTTAAACAACTTGAATTCTTAAAAACTCAATAAAATAGATAATATAAAGCTAAGCTTAATTTGGTATATATCATCGCCATTCAGAATTCACCATGTCTGATAATTTTTAACATAGGAGGCGATATGTTGGTATAGCGAGCAAGTTATTAGCTCTAGGCGTCGTGAGGCCAAATACCTCCTGCATATCCAAATCAGTAGGATGCATACCATTGGGTAGCTCCCAATTAAAACAATGTAGTAGCTGCGCTAAAACAAGTCGAACAATGATCAAGCCTAATTGCATTCCTGGGCGCCCTCTACGACCCGAACCGAATGGGATGAGCCGGAAATCTTGTCCACGGACATCTATATTTGTATCCTCAAATCTTTTTGGAAAGAACTCTTCTGCATTGTCAGACCAGGTATTCGGATCTCTCCCAATGGCCCAGGAGTTCACAAAAATTCTTGACTTTTGGGGTATATGGAATCCATCAATTGTGATATCCTCCATCGACTCATGTGGAATCAAGAATGGAGCAACAGGGTGCAATCTAAAGCTCTCTTTTATCACCATTTCCAAGTATGTTAGCTTGGGCAAATCTGCCTCGGTGACCATCCTGGTCATCCCGACAACACTTTGTAACTCTTCTTGGACACATTTCATTACACGAGGATGTCTTAAAAGTTCTGACATTGTCCACTCTATAGTTGTGGCTGCAGTGTCGAATCCACCAGCGAGCATATCAATTATGATGGCCTTCATGTTTGTTCGATCGATCTTAAGTTCCTGCTCGTTATCAGAATTAACGGATTCCTTCAGGAGTGAGAGCATCACGTCGATGAAGTCCCTCTGCCTCTCTTTTTGCCATTGAGCATCATTTTCGTGTTCATCAATGATTTTGTTCAAGACTTTATCCATGTCCCTGCTAAGTGCCTTCATGCGTCGTGACAATCCCTGGAAACAGTTGCCAAAAAAATCGTTAGATCTGGTGTACGTAATTGTACCATTCATTTGGGTCCTGCAGGCATCCAGCAATCCTTGAAATTAAGCAAAGCAACAAGAAAGGTCAGTAAGGACTACGTCATCCAGCCATATATCTTGATATACTTAAGTCTATATGCATTAATTAGACCCTTTTTTTCACTTTTTTTGTTTATGCTAACCCCCTTTTTTCACCCGAATAAGAACATAACGGACGCGCCTACGTCAGTACTCCAGAATTTGTGGGTTAAAGGATACTGCACCCATATGAACAATGACCGATCATGTCAAAGTTTTTTTTTTTTTTTGTTCATCCTTGAAGACTTCTGTAGCACTTGATAAAAGTTTATGTTTTTGTGTAGGGGAAAAACAGTAGTGGAGGATATGACTATATATATTGAAAAAGAGAATGCGATTGAGTATGGACACAAGCATCTTGTAATTTTTTTTTAATTTTTTATTTTTATTTTTTTTTATCTTGAAGCTACTATATTTCGACTTGAAATGGGACGAGTGATTACAGAACAGCCATGCAGAAAGAAAAGCACAACAACCCCGGGAGGGTGTACTATGTGAATCACCCCTAAAGGAAATTCAAATACCAATTTGGTCAGAAAATCAGCACATCGAACTAAGACCAATATATTAATGGTCCTTGGTCATAAACGAAAGATATGAGATAAAAAAAACAAAAGATAAGATCAATCTTATCTCTTCTCCTTCTTGTTGTCCATTAAATAGTAGAGTAGACTCTTCCGGGTAGGCTAAAAGACAAAAACCCACGGGATCATTGATGGTACTTGGCAGACTTAGTAGTGGAATGGGGCCTATGAAACTGAAGAATGAACTGAAGAGTGGATCGTGCCAAAGCTTACACGATTTGGCCGCAAATTGAGGGCTACAGTTGAAAAATGCAAGAGAAGAACAAAAACTAGAAGAAGAGTAATTGGTGGGGAGTATCATGGTGTGCACCGAAATATATTGACGATTTCTTTGTACAGTGGATGGGATTGATATTATCAACCAAGTGCAGAGCCGGATGGGTAGTTGTTTTCTATAATACCATGTGGAATATATGGTTAAGTAGAAGTAATCTGATCTTCCAAGCAACAGGTACAGATTGGAGCAAAGTGTTTGAGGTTTTCTTGCAGAGAACGTTTTCATGGATAAAGGCTACTAATCCGGAGTTTCCCTTTGATCTTTCAGCAGATTTTATTCGGATTGTGTGAAAACGTGGCGTGGCCCAGTATGTGGTGTTGTGTGGCAGGGGACTGTGCAAAGTATTTAGATAGGACTGGAGTCATCCTTTGGATGACTGTTTGTTGTTGTAAGCCTTATGCATTTCGTATTTTAATAAAATACAATCGTTTCATAAAAAAAAAAAACTAGAAGAAGAGTACCTGAATATCAAGAGGGGCCAACCAAGGTACAAAATCAGATATGTTAAAAGCTCCTGCCAAGTTCAAAAATTCCGTTGCAAGTGGCTTCACATCCGCTTCCTTGCTGCCACTTGGACCAAAAAGCAACTTGAAAGTCATGTTCCCTATAACCTCACGAAGCATTGCACTAACATCCACCACCTCACGCGCCGCTGCAGCATTCCTCAATGAACCCACCACCAAAGCTATCTCTTCTCTCCTCATCGGAGCAAAATATTCGACCTTTGACCCACTGAACAGATGCAATGTACAAAATTTCCTAACGCTGCGCCAGTAAGGACCGTAGGGGGTAAAACCCATGGCCTTGGCACCGTAGGACATGTACAAGGAGGATTGAACTGTGGGCCTACTAGCGAAAATGGCGTCGTGGGTCTTAAGGAATAGCTCGGCTGCTTGAGGTGAAGATACAACGATGACTGGTACGTAGCCTAGCTTCATTGACATGATGGGACCATATCTTTTGGCCAAGTGATGGAGGGCTCTATGTGGAAGGTTGCCTAACATGTGAAGATTACCGATAACTGGCAGAGCTGGGGGACCTGGCGGTAGTTTTGGGCCACTGTTCCGGTGGTTTGGCCGCCACAAGGTGGTGCGAAGGAGGTAAATGAGCGACACAAGAAATCCAATCAGGACAAAGAGTGTGGATAACGGGGAAGGAAGCATTTTCTTATTCTGATGACAACTTTTTTGGGAGATTAGGGCACAAATACAGTGTTTCTTATAGTTAAAATTATACTAAGTAGGAGTCGCGGGGAGGATGGTGTTTAAATATTGACCATATTTTCCTGTCTGAACTGCAGTTGNTGGTGCGAAGGAGGTAAATGAGCGACACAAGAAATCCAATCAGGACAAAGAGTGTGGATAACGGGGAAGGAAGCATTTTCTTATTCTGATGACAACTTTTTTGGGAGATTAGGGCACAAATACAGTGTTTCTTATAGTTAAAATTATACTAAGTAGGAGTCGCGGGGAGGATGGTGTTTAAATATTGACCATATTTTCCATGTCTGAACTGCAGTTGGTGTCCGTGTGGTGGTGGTGATGTGAGGAGCATGTGTGCAACAACCTTTGGATATATATCTAGATATATTGTTATTTCCGGGACAAAAAAAAAATCATTGATCAACGGTGAAAGATTTTATCGCTTTATAACAGATTTATTACCATCATTCAGATTACTTGTTTGTGGACAACGAAAACAAACATAGGCAGGAACATTTACGTAGTCTTTCGTCCTATTCGGGAAGATTTACGTGGCTTAGCCACTCCTGTAATAAAAAAAAACATATACAATTTTTTTAAAAAAAAAACAAATACGATTAAAACACTTTGGCCATAATTTTTTTTTTGGTATAAAACGGGAGGGCAACTGCCCTATATTACTATTATTGAGTTAAAGAGACAGCAAAGTGAGGGGTTGAAACCCCCTGAAGAATCAAAGTACAGTAAATGCAAAATAGAACGGGGGGCAGCAAAACACGAGAACCTGGCTCCCAAGAAGCCGCAAGACGAGCCAGAGCATCAACAACTTGATTTGCTTCCCGGAGGACAAACTTGAAAACCACTTCCTAGTCTTGCTGCACCAAGTCGCGTAGATGTTGGAGAAGACACAAGGGCAAAGCGTCAATAGGAGTCCCATCCCGCAAATGAGAGATTAGAGTGAAAGAATCCGACTCCACCTCCACCCGCCTATAACCTGACGCCCAAGCATGCTCAAGGCCAGTCTTAATCGCCCAACCTCAGCATACAGGGCAAAACAATCACCCAAAACCCGTCAACCAGGACCCCACCGGGTCCCTGATAACACCTCCGACACTAGCACCCCTCACTATCGACCTAGCCCCATCAGTATTGAGCTTCACCCACCCCTGCGCCGGCGAGGACCAAGACACCCGTAACATCGATCGCAAACCTTGAAAAGAACCTCCCAATCCAAAAGCAAGAGACGCCACCAGACCCTCCTGAACCTTTGCCAGAACAGTATGCAATAAACCAATGGAGGAGGACACCTTCCCTTCAAAAACAACCAAATTCCGATCCAACCATGCGATAGCAAAAACCACATCCCAGGGAGGTGTGGTTTTTGTTAGTGGAAAATCGCTTGTACAAACTACTAGCACACCACCGAGACAAATCCAAATGGAAAAACAAACCTCATGAACTGGGTAAAAGAAGGGAAGTCCAAAAATTAACAATCACCGGGCAATCCCGCAGCTCATGTAATAATGTCTCCTGAGCTCCCTAGCAACGAGGACATAGCTAAGAAGCTGACAAATGTCGCCGATGCCTCTTAGAATTTGTGAGCAATTTGCCATGAAGAACAAGACAGAGATGCGTGCGCACCCGCTGTGGAACTTGTACCTGCCAGATCTTCCTCTAAACCGGCTCTACCTCACCCCAATCCGCCGAGCAAAGTAGAGAATAAGCAGAGGCCACTGAAAATTCTTATAACAGTCCGGGTAAAAATTTGGTATTTTTACCGGGACTGTAAAAGTCGTTATACAGTGATTTACCTTTGAATTTAATCTTGGGTAACTAATTCAAGGTAAATCGGGCATCGTTTTTCGAAACCGAGGTTTTTCCCGCGCTCGTGATTTTTCTGTGGATTTTTCGGACCTAAGTTGGTATTTTTCGGGTCCCGGAATCCTCAGAAAAAGTCACACTGGAAAATAACTAAGGGAGTATCAGTTATTTTCTGGTCCGGATCGGACCCACTTGCATTATTGAAGGCGGCTAAGTTTGTGTATAAAAGCAGGAGAAGAGCAAGGAAGAGGAAGAAAGGAAGGGGAGAGGAAGGAAAGAAAAAAAAAAAGAGAAAAGAAGAGGGGAAAAAAAGAGAGAGGAAAAGGAAAGGAAAAAAAATAGAAGAAAAGAAAAAAAAAGAGAGGAAAGGGAAAGAAAATAAAAAGAGAGGAAAGGGAAAAAAAAGAAGAAGAAAGAACAAAAAATGGAAACAGAAAAATAAAAGAAAACGAAAGAAAAAAAAAGGAAAAATAGAAAAAAAGAAAAGGAAAGAAAAAAAAACCTGGTGAACAGTTGCCACCTTCCTCCTCTCCCGGTCACTGTTCACCAGGAAGAGTTTCACGCCGCCGTTCGCTGCACCGCCGCCACCATCGAGCTCGCCACGCCGTCGCCGACTGAACCCCGCCCTCCCCGTCGCTTTCCGCCACGAGACGCGCTGCCGGCAAGCGTTGACCCGCTAGCAGACCCGCGGATCCAGCTCCCTGCGTCTCTGCTCAGCCTCCAGCGCCGTCGCGCCCGGGTTTTCACCGCCCATGGAGTCGCCCTCGTCCGCCGCTGCTGTTAGTGTGCTCACCCTTCCTTCTCTAGCGCTTGTCGTCGCGCCGCCGCCGCTGACCCGAGGTGAGCAGATCCGAGTTTGTTTGGCCCGCGTGCATGTTCGGGTCGCGACCTCCTGGGTTGCCGGGTTTGGTTTTTCTTTTTTTAAAAAAAGGAAAATATATATATAGATATAAATATAATTATTTGCTGGTATTTAATTCTGGAAAAAAATATGTATTTACTTTGAGAAAAATATAGTAAGTATGATTTATGGTTTTAGAGAAAAATATATGTATATATATACCTTGATAATTATGTTTTGTTTTGAAAAAAATATTATTATGTTTATTTAGAAAAGGATATATACTATATATATATTTTATGGAAAATTATAATTATACGTTATTATTTCTCTGAAATATAATACGTATATGTTATTATTCTTGGAAAATATATATAGGTATATTTCTGAAATATATATAATTATGTTGATTTATAATTTTTTGGAAAAGTATTTTACCTTTGGAAAATATATACATGTATATTTATAAATTCGTATTTATTTTCAGAAAATAAGTTTGTATGATTAATTTTTCTAGAAACATGGTTTTCTAAAGATAATAATATTTGGTAATTATATTTTGGCAAGTAATATATTTTATGAAAATAATTTTGGGAAAAATACATATATATTATATAATTCTAGAAAAATTATGTTGTTTATTATTTTGGAAAAAAATATAATATTTTATGAAATATTTTGATTTAATAGCTTTGGAAATATATTTTTGTAACCTTATATACATACTAAATATTTTCGGAAAAAAGGTTTAATTGTGGTAAAAGATAATTTTATAAGGATGATGACGTATAACCGAGAATGTTTACAGATTATGGCATCATAGCATACCGATTATGTGCATTTATGTGAGCATGTTGTTTTGTTGTATAGGTTTTGATATCGGGCAGTTTCCCGAGGAGCCGGCTTTGGACCGGTCATTGTCTTCAGAGTTGAGTAACCCTTGATAACCCTTGATATGTTGCCTATAATACTTTGTGTGTTTTTGTTGTTCGATTGAACTATTGTGTGCTGATATACTATTGGTTATACTACCTGTGAGTAATTGGTGTTTGGAAATGTTGATGGTTTAGTTGAGTAACCCATGATAACCCTACTATTGTGGCTAAGGTGAGGATGAATAACCCTTGATATGTTGCCTATAATACTTGGTGTGTTTTTGTTGTTCGATTGAACTATTGTGTGCTGATATACTGTTGGTTATACTACCTGTGAGTAATTGGTGTTTGGAAATATTGATGGTTTAGTCTGTAGATTAGCTTGTGATAATGGAAAGTTGAATAACTTGAGGAAATGAATATTGGAAATTGTGATGATATATATATTTGCTGTTGGATATTTGACGATATGGAATTGTGTTGATTATTTGGCTGCTATGGTTATTGTTGTTGTTGTTATGATGTTGATTTGCTTGATTGAACCGCTGTGTTGACTGTTATTGGTTCCTTGGTTACTGTGTTGTGATTGATGTTGGATTGTGAACAATTGGTGTTATGAAACTGT
>JAKUCV010006554.1:0-21829 GCA_028386065.3 Turnera subulata
TTTTGGTCTTGGTTAGTTGCTTATAGTAGTTTACTTGTGTTGTGATTGGTTGTGTTTACTGTTGAGATTGTTGTGCTTATTTTGAAAGTATTACAGTTGAATATATCTCTGTTTATCCTTCGTCGGTGAGCACTTCGGACTCACCCCTCGCCTGCGGGGTTTCATCCCGTAGGTTTGGTTGATCGTAGTTCAGGTACGATGTTCGATGGCTGCTGCTTACTTCTCCACCTGACCCGGATCCATATCCCGCTGCATCTGCATTCTAGTCTTCTGCTGCTTATTTTACTATTGTGTTGTTGCTGTTGCCGCTGTATTATATTTGATGTTGACTGGATTGGAGTGTTGGCTTGAATAATGGTCCCCGAGATCGGGTGATGAATATTGTATTTGTGGTTTGCGGGTATTGTATTTTATTTGTATGTACTGCCTGCTGCTGTAGTAAGAACAGTTCTGGCACGTGTTTACCCTGTACGGTAAATACGGGTCGGGGCGTTTCATTTAATATACATTTTCCTGCACAAACAAAAAATATAAAAATAATTAAAATAGAATGGGAAAATAAAAAAATATAAAAACAAATAGGATGCTTAATTGTGAGAACAAAATAACTTTAATATTATATCAACAATCATACGTATGCAAATAGAAACAAAACAAAGAAGGAATTAGAAAGGAAGAGTGAATTATAGAGAAACTGTATCACACACAAACAGAGACTATATCTAGACCTTGTGTAATGCAAAAAAAAAAAATATAATAAAGAAGAAGTAAAAGGAAATGAATGAATGATAGAGAAACTATATCACATACAGAGACTATTATTTCACATACACAAACAAAGACTGTATCTGTATTTATAGAGAGATGATAAATTTTTGAAGAGATGCACGATAAAAAGAACAAAAATAATTAAAGATTAGTTGAGTATAATATAATTCTTATCAGATAACAATAATAGAGTAAATCACATACTATATATAACAATCTCTGCGTGTGAATTTTCTTTTGACCAATTTGGGTGTGACTGGAATTCTTTTTAAAAGAATATAATTAAGATTAGATTCATCAATTTAAATAAAAAGAATTTTATCCTTATCTTTCTTGATTAGAAACTCTGGTTATCAGTTTAATGGAAAAAATATATATAATACCAATATCTGCGTGTGAATTTTCTATTAAACAATTTGGGTGTGTCTGGAATTCTTTTTAAAATAGTATAATTAAGATAGGTTATCAGTACCAATCTTGCGTGTGAATTTTCATTTGAACAATTTGAGTGTGATTGAAATTCTTTTTTAAAGAGTATAATAAATCAGGTTACTTTGAGATAATTATGTTTGTCATTATGGCCAATCAAACTACACCTACAACCCTCCAGATGGTAATAAAGGAAGAGCCCAAAGCCTCCATATGGCAATAAAGCAAGACTTCAAAAATCCTATGTGTCAAAACCTAGTGAGGGATACAGCTTTAAATATATATAATAGATTTAAAGCTGTATCCTTCACCAACTTTTAACACATAGGATTTTTGGGGTTTTGTTTTTTTTTTGCCATGTGGAGGTTCTGGATTCTTCTTTTATTGCCATGTGGAGAGGATTATAGGTGTAGTTTGATGAATTCAAATTGTTGAAAAAAAAATTCACATGCAAGATTGGTATTATATATATTTATTATAATGTTATCTTTTAATTATAATTTTCTTTTATCTATACAAGGATTCTTTATTTTATTTTTTATTATATTTAATCACAACAATTGCAAGCCTGAGAAAGAACCACCCATGATGGAAACCGTAAAATACATGAGTGTGATTCGTTTCAATTCCATATGAGCAATCAATTAAATTACTTTAATCGTATAAATTTATCTTTTGTGAGGATGGTAAGTAGTCTTACATTATTTTTTTTACATGAGTGTGATTCGTTTCAATTCCATATGAGCAATCAATTAAATTACTTTAATCGTATAAATTTATCTTTTGTGAGGATGGTAAGTAGTCTTACATTATTTTTTAAGAAGATTGGAAATTTCACAAGTAAATAAAAAGTGATGCTCATATATATATAAGTATATAGCCTGTCTTTCATTTTCGGCATTAGGAATTCAAAACCCTTACCCGTTTGGTTGAGTGTAATCGGAATTCCAGTCACACCCAAATTGTTCAAAAGAAAATTCACACGCCGAGATTGTTTTTGTTTTTCATTAAACTGATAACCCGATCTTAATTATACTCTTTTAAAAAGAATTCCAAATACACCCAAATTGTTCAAAAGAAAATTCACACGCAGAGATTGGATAACCTGATCTTAATTATACTCTTTTAAAAAGAATTCCAGACACACCCAAATTGTTCAAAAGAAAATTCATACGCAGAGATTGGTATTATTTATATTTTTTTTCATTAAATCCATTAAACTGATAACCAGAGTTTCTAATCGATCATGATAAGAATAAAACTCTTTTTATTTAAATTGATGAATCAGATCTTAATTATACTCTTTTAGAAAGAAGTCCAGTCACACCCAAATTGTTCAAAAGAAAATTTACACGCAGAGATTGGTGTTATATATTTGTTTTTTTCCATTAAACTACTAATTGGTTATATGATAAACATAATTATTCAAGAGTTTCTAATCAATTATGATAAGGATAAAACACTTTTTATTTAAGAGATTGGTATTATATATTTTTTTTCATTAAACTGATTAAAAAAATAATTCCAATCACGCACAAATTATATTTTGTTTTTCAGATTTGCATGTTTTTTTTCTTCCTAATAATTTAAGTAATTTATTATGATGTTATCTTTTAGTTTTTCCTAGAGATTAGTAATATATATATCTTTTATAAATATTTAAAGCTGTATCCCTCACCAGCTTTTGACATATAGAATTTTGGAGTTTTGCTTTTTTTGCCATGTGGAGGTTCTGGGTTCTTCTTTTATTGTCATGTGGAGAGGATTGTAGGTGTAGCTTGATAAATTTCAGTCACAGCTAAATTGTTCAAAAGAAAATTCAAAGGCAAGATTAGTATATATATTTATTATGATGTTATCTTTTAGTTATAATTTTCTTTTATCTATACAAGGACTCTTTATTTTCTTTTTTTATTATATTTAATCACAACAATTGCAAGTCTGGAGAAAGAACCACCCATGATGGAAACCGTAAAATACATGAGTGTGATTCGTTTCAATTCCATATGAGCAATCAATTAAATTACTTTAATCGTATAAATTCATCTTTTGTGGAGATGGTAAGTAGTCTTACATTATTTTTTAAGAAGATTGGAAATTTCACAAGCAAATAAAAAGTGATGCTCATATATGGTATATATAAGTATATAGCCTGTCTTTCATTTTCGGCATTAGGAATTCAAAACCCTTACCCGTTTGGTTGAGTGTAATCGGAATTCACGTCACACCCAAATTGTTCAAAAGAAAATTCACACGCCGAGATTGTTTTTTTTTTTTCATTAAACTGATAACCTGATCTTAATTATACTCTTTTAAAAATAATTCCAAACACACCCAAATTGTTCAAAAAAAAATTCACACGCAGAGATTGGTTTTTGTTTTTTTTTTAATTAAACTGATAACTTGATCTTAATTATACTCTTTTAAAAAGAATTCTAGACACACCCAAATTATTCGAAAGAAAATTCACACGCAGATATTAGTATTATTTATATATTTTTTTCATTAAATCCATTAAACTGATATGAAACGCCCCGACCTGTATTTACCAATGACTCGGTAAACACGTGCGAGATTATTCATTATACAGTAGCAAGCAGTAATTATACGTCATATCAACCGACAATACAGCCAACACGAAGCATCCGTCACTCGAGCACGGGGACATTTATTACAGCACACCACATTCACAAAGCAACAGCAGTAGCAGTAGCAGAAAATATAGACAGCAATAGAGGCAGAGTGACAGTAACATAACGACATTAGCAGCAGAAGACTTATGCAAGATAATACAACAGCGGTTTGGATCCGGAGTCTGGTGGAGAGAATACAGCAGCTGACCGAGCATCGTACTTGTACTAAGAGCAAGTCAACCTACGGGATGAAACCCCGCAGGTGAGGGGTGAGTTCGAAGTACCTATCGGTACAAAGTACAATCATGGATAAACAGTAGTATACAAGCAACTGTAATATGCAAGAAAAAAATTAACACAGCACTTCACAAGAACATAGGACATGCGATATCCAATCAACAATCCAAATTCCAGATTTTATTTTTATTAGGGGCCTTGTCACTTGATAAGTATCGGTCGTACTTGGTATCCAGGTTAGCTAACCCCAAGGTATTCTCCGTTAAAATCAAATCAAATAAACTCATAAAAAGAAACCGTGAGACCCCAAGCTCAACGACTGAGAGAACCCCAAGCCCCTCAATAAATGGCCAACAAATCACATATCACAAGCGGCTACCACCCAGTCTTACCTCTACCTTTCACGTGACACCTAGGTATCTAAGTCATATTATCACAACTTAACTTTTATTTCATCAATACCATGATCTTAGTTTCCGAGCAGGCTCTCTGCCTTACAGCTCCTCTGGAATACTAAGCATCTCAACAAGACACACGAGATGTCACAGTGATCAAAATCACCACACAGCCAAAGCACAATAATCATTCACATAGATCAAGCAAGAAAGTCACAGCACCACAATATTACAGGCAATATACTACGGGTTATCCATCCTCACCTCAGTTGTCGTAATCCTCCGGAAAACCGTTAGCAAATTCTACTTTCACGTTATCTGCTCCTATATAAAATTAATAACAAGAACACAGTCACACAAATGTACACTGAATATGATATGCACATGACTATTATTTCGTTACCCGTACCAGGTTGATAAAAAATTATTTAGAAATACTCTTTCTAAAATTATTATTTCTCCAATTTATTTCAAATATATATATACGCCCTTAAAAGAATATATGTATATATCTATTATTTCTATATTTCCAGAAAATATAATATATATATTATAATAAAACTAGGCCAAGACTATATTATTTATTGGGCCACGTTAATCAACCCCAGGTCTCATCCAATTAGGCCCAAGTTTTATTCTATGCCCAAAATAATAGCCCAAACCCATAAGCTCACACTTAAATCCCACAATTCACAAAACCAGGCTACTTTTGGCCCAATAGTCAAGCCCACACGTCGAGTCATCTTCATCTTCAAGAATGCAACTCACCTTGCAAAAGCTGCAAACGGTGGCGACGAAACAAAGTGACAAACAAGGTGACACTGGAAAGAAGCAGGAGTTCCTAGCTTGTGGTGGAGCTAAAACTGATGGTGGTGGTGGTGTTTATATGTGAGTGAGAGGAAGAAAATGAAAAGATGGAGAGGTGATGGTATGGATGATGATGACCACGTCAACTTGGTGGCTTGGTGGTTTGTTATGTATGTACATATAACAATATGTTTGAGAAAGGGAAATTTGAAGAAGTTGGTGCAAAGCAGAAAGAAGACTGGGTATGGTGTTTGTAGGTGATGAGCAGAGGAGGCTAGGGTTCTTTTTATAGGCACAAAAAGCTTGCTGTGTAACGACGAGGGAATTTGTCCTTACCAAGGAAGAGAAGAAAAATCTTGGTGCAGAAGGAAAAAATCTAGTGCAGAAGGAAAAAAATCTGGGTGTCGCTTACCGGTGAAGAAGATACGCGAAGTCAGGTGTGGACAAAATAAATAGTGCAGGTGTGTTCTACACACTCAAGCGGGTGCTGTCCGGACCAGTAAATAACTAAAATACCCCCTTTACTTTAATTCTAGTTCATAATATCGAGGCTAAACCTGACTTTTCTTAAGATTTTTGGACCCGAAAAATTCCTACTTTGGTCCGTAATATTCGTAAAAATATTAGAAACATGGGGCAAGTGTCGCATTTGGAATCCGAGGTTTAGTTTACCATGAAATAATTCCCAAAGTTAATTATATACGGTAAATACCATATTACAGTCCGGTAAAAATGTGAAATTTTTACCCGGGCTGTTACAGTCTTCCCCCTTTAAAGGAATTTCGTCCTCGAAATTCTATCTCGGTTATACAAAGAGTTGCGGATACTGGGTCCGCATATGTTCCTCAACTTCCCAGGTTGACTCATTTTCAGAGTTCTTGCTCCACTAAACTTTTACTATGGGGATGGTTCTGTTTTGCAACTATCGTTCTTCTCGAGCAAGAATCTGCTCCCGTACTTCTATATAAGTCAGATCCTCTGCTACTTCCACTTCTGAGGGTGTCACTATATGACTGGGATCTGATCGGTATCTTCTTAGCGTAGAGACGTGGAACGTCGTGAATGCGTGATAGCACTTCTGGTAATGCCAACCTGTAAGCCAAAGGTCCGATCCTTTCATTGTTCTCGTATGGTCCAATATATCTGGGACTTAGTTTTCCTCTTTTTTCGAACCTGATCACGCCTTTCCATGGCGCAACTCGAAGGAAAACTTTTTCTCCAACTTTGTATTCCATCTCCCGTCGGTGTTTGTCGGCATAACTCTTTTGTCAATCTTGGGCTGCTCTTATGCACCCCTTTACTGTCTGGATCTTGTCAACTATTTGTTTGACCAAGTCCAGACCAATGATCAGACGAAGTCCTTCTTCATCCCAACAAATTGGACTTCGACATTTTCTTCCATAAAGGGCTTCAAACAGCGGCATACCGATGCTAGAGTGATAACTGTTATTGTAAACAAACTCTGCTAAGGGTAAGTACTTGTCCCAACTCCCACTGAAGTTAAGTGCACAAGCCCTTAGCATGTCCTCTAATGTCTGTATGGTCCTTTCAGACTGTCCATCTGCTTGTGGATGGAAAGTAGTACTAAAACTCAACTTTGTTCCCAATGCTGCTTGCAAGCTCTTTAAAAAACGTGATGTGAATCTAGGTTCTCTATCTAAGACTATGGACTTTGGAATACCATGCAGTCTCACAATCTCAGCAACATATAAGCTTGCTAGCTTATCCATGGTGTCAGTTTTCCGAATTGGAAGAAAATGGGTTGATTTTGTCAATCGGTCAACGATGACCCAAATGGCATCATGCTGCTTCCGAGTCATCGGTAAACCTATCACAAAATCCATGGTGATCATTTCCCATCTCCACTCCAGTACTGTCAATGATCGCATCATGCCTACTGGAGCTTGATGTTCAGCTTTCACTTGCTGGCAAGTGATGCATTTTGCAACATATTCTGCAATATCTTTCTTCATACGGGGCCACCAATAATGACTCTTTAGGTTATGGTACATTTTGGTGCTTCCCGGATGCATGGCATAAAGCGTCACATGTCCTTCTTCTAAAATTTGATTTCTTAAATTGCCAACTTTGGGTATGCATAGACGTTTGCCTAACATCAATGCATCATCTTCTGCTATACGAAACTTGGTCTCCTTTCCATTGCGTACTCTATCCTTGATCTTTGCAAGCTCAGCATCTCCATTTTACAGCTCAATAATCTTTCCTCTTAGGTTTGATCTAACTTTCATATGTGCCAGTAAAGCACCTATCATCAATGGCCAACTCCACTCCTAGCTTCCTCAGCTCAATGAGTGATGGCATTGAATAGCTAATGGCTACACCATCCGATTGTCTCCGGCTCAAAGCATCAGCTACGACATTGGCCTTTCCTGGGTGATACTCAATAGTACAATCATAATCATTAAGCAACTCAACCCAACTTCTTTGTCGCAGATTGAGCTCTTTTTGAGTCATGATATACTTGAGACTCTTGTGATCTTTGAAGATTCGACACTTTTCTCCGAACAGATAATGTTGCCAAATCTTCAAAGCAAAGATCACGACGGCCATCTCCATATCGTGCATCAGATAGTTCTCTCGTGTGGTCTCAACTGTCTGGAGGCATAGGCAATTACTTTTGCTTCTTGCATCAATACTGCTCCTAGGCCAAGACCTGAAGCATCACAAAAGAGAACATATTCCACTCCTGGCCTAGGTACAGTTAATACTGGTGCAGTAGTTAACTTCTTTTTCAATTCATCGAAGCTCTTTTGACAATCTTCTGTCCATACATAAGCTTGATCCTTCCTTAACAGCTTAGTCATGGGACTAGCTATTAGGGAAAATCCTTCAATAAACCTTCGATAGTATCCTGTAAGGCCAAGAAAACTTCCGACTTCGGATACACTCTTAGGAGGCTCCCATTCTAACATTGCTTTAACTTTGGCTGGGTCTACTTTGATTCCTTCACCAGAAACGACATGTCCAAGAAAAGCAACTTCTCCAAGCCAAAAATCACATTTGCTAAACTTGGCATACAACTGCTTCTCCCGTAGCCTTTGTAACACCATCCCCAGATGTTCTTTGTGTTCTTCCTTATTCTTCGAGTATATTAGAATGTCATCAATGAAGACTACCACGAACTTATCCAAGAACTCATTCAAGACCAAATGCATCAAACACATGAATACTGCAGGAGCATTAGTCAAACTGAAAGGTACCACTGTAAATTCAAAGTGACCATACCTAGTGCGGAAAGCAGTTTTCGGTATGTCTTTCTCTGTAATCTTAATTTGATGGTATCCCAATCGGAGATCGATCTTAGAGAACACTGTTGCTCCTTGCAACTGGTCAAAGAGATCATCAATCCTAGGTACCGGGTATTTGTTCTTTACCGTCACCTTATTCAGTTGTCGATAGTCTACGCAGAAACGCAAGCTACCATCCTTCTTTTTGACAAACAAGACTGGTGAACCCCAAGGAGATGTGTTGGGTCTGATGAAACCTTTCTCCAGAAGTTCATCCAATTGCTTTTTCAATTCCTGAAGTTTTGTTGGTGCCATCCGATATGGAGCCATTCATATGGGTGTGACTCTTGGCACTAGGTCGATGGTGTACTCGACCTCTCTATCTTGAGGTAATCCTGGTAGATCTTCAGGAAAAACGTCTGGAAATTCCTTTACCACTACTATATCCTCCAGAGTGGGGGTTTGTTTCTTGTCGCCAATAACTTGGGTCAACATGGCAGCTCGTCCACTTTGAGTCATCTCAAAAGCTTGAATTGCAGAGACGCTGCATGTAATTGCAGCTCTCTGTATTCCAGCTAGCATAATCTGTCGACCATCGTCAGAAGTCAACAAAACTTCCTTGGTGCGACAATTCACCAAGGCACGATGTTTTGACAACCAGTCCATGCCCAATATTACATCAAATCCTCCCATATTCATAACGATCAACTGGGCAAGGAAGGTCTCATTGCCATACTTTAAGGGTACGTCTTTGCAGATATGATCTAATCTTACTATTATTTCTGCGGGGAATCTAACCCTCATAGGATGTTTTAACTTCTCTTCCTCATATTTATGTTTAGTTGCAAAACTTTGTGCAATGAAAGAATGTGTAGCACCAGGATCTATCAAAGTATATGCAATGCTACCAAAAGCAGTAAAAATACCTGCAATGACATCTGCTTTTTCTGCATCCTCTTCAGCTGTGATCACGAATGCCCTTGGAGTAGCCACACTTTGGTTCATAGCTGATTGTGTCCTAGCAACAGGATTTCCTCGTCCTCGTCCTTTGCCATTTTCAGGACCACTCGGCACACTGGCTGCCGAAGCTTGTACAGTTTGTGCGGAGACGGGTTCTCCGGATTTTTCTAGCTTAGGACAGGTAGAGCGGTAGTGTTCAAGCTCATTGCATTCGAAACATCTACCTTTGGACAATGAAAACTTGGAACGTGTGTCTCCAAAGTAGTTCCTCCTCCTGAAGAATTTCCTTTGTTATTGTTCCACCCTCGGCCCTGGTATGCTGGCAGAGAGCGGGTTTGTCCAAAGGCAGGTCTGTTGGACTGAAACTTCTTTTCTGGGTTTCTCTCGCTGACAGCAACATTTCTCATCCTATTCTCCTGGCGTTCTCTTTGTTGATCCAGCCAAATGGCTTCAGCTTGTAAAGCATCAGTGAGCTTCTGTTGATAGGTGGTGTACTCCTTACATCCCATAATAGCACGAATATCTGCTCTTAGCCTTCCCTAAAATCTCTTGCATCTGGCTTCAGTAGTGCTCACAAATTCTCCAGCATAAAGTGACAGGCGATCGAATTTGGTTTCATACTCATTCACCGACTGGCCATACTGTTGTCGCAGCTCAAGGAATTCACGTTTCAGTTGATCTTGATATTGTTCAGTGACAAACCTATACCTGAACAATTCAATGAACTCCACCCAAGGCATAACCACAGGCTTCGGCATGTCCTGAGTAACAGATTCCCGCCATATGGTGGCATTCTCACGAAATAGGGATGCGGCATAGTTTGCCCACCTATCTTCACTACATCGCAGCTTTTACATCACTTGGATAATCTGACGAAGCCATTCGTCAGCGACCTGTGGATCTGTGGTTCCAGGGAAGATCTCTCCACCGAGCTTAGCTAGTTTGGTGAAAATTGGGTCCTCAACAGGCCCTTCGTTCCTAGCTGTCTGCTGTTGTAGAATCTGAGTCATAACATTCAAAATTTGCACCGTGTCTGCATGTGGAACCATCGATGCCCTAGCTGGCACTTGTCCAGCTCCAACTTGGGGTGGTTGATTGTCGGACACTTGGTCATCTTCCAAACGTGGTTGTTCAGCCTGCTGGTTTCCTCCAACCGGATCCATGCGTACTACCTATATGAGTATGTATGCATGAGTATCATGTTGTTCATGTGGATCATATGCAACAGACCATGCACAAACAAGCAAACAAACAAAACAAAAAGTCAAACAAGATTCCCATAAACCTACCGCCAGCTACGCTACCAAAATGAAACGCCCCGACCCGTATTTACCAAAGACTCGGTAAACACGTGCGAGATTATTCATTATACAGTAGCAAGCAGTAATTATACATCATATCAACCAACAATACAGCCAACACGAAGCATCCGTCACCCGAGCAAGGGGACATTTATTACAACACACCACATTCACAAAGCAACAGCAGTAGCTGAAAATATAGACAGCAACAGAGGCAGAGTGACAGTAGCATAACGACATTAGCAGCGGAAGACTTATGCAAGATAATGCAACAGCAGTATGGATCCGGAGTCTGGTGGAGAGAATACAGCAGCTGACCGAGCATCGTACCTGTACTACGAGCAAGTAAACCTACGGGATGAAACCCCGTAGGTGAGGGGTGAGTCCGAAGTGCCCACCGGTACAAAGTACAATCATGGATAAACAGTAATATACAAGCAACTATAGTATGCAAGAAAATAATAAACACAGCACTTCACAAGAACATACGACATGCGATATCCAATCAACAATCCAAATTCCAAATTTTATTTTTATTTGGGCCCCTGTCACGTGATAAGTATCGGTCGTACTTAGTAGCCAGGTTAGCTAACCCCAGGGTACTCCTCGTTAAAATCAAATCAAATAAACTCATAAAAAGAAACCGTGAGACCCCAAGCTCAACGGCTGATAGGACAAGCCCCTCAATAAATGGCCAACAAATCACATATCACAAGCGGCTACCACCCAGTCGTACCTCTACCTTTCACATGACACCTAGGTGTCTAAGTCATATTATCACAACTTAACTTTTATTTCATCAATACCATGATCTTAGTTTTCGAGCAGGCTCTCTGCCTTACAGCTCCTCTGGAATACTAAGCATCTCAACAAGACACACGAGATGTCACAGTGATGAAAATCACAACACAGCCAAAGCACAATAATCATTCACATAGCTCAAGCAAGAAAGTCACAGCACGGCAATATTACAGGCAATATACTACGGGTTATCCATCCAGTTGTCGTAATCCTCCGGAAAACCGTTAGCAAATTCTACTTTCACGTTATCTGCTCATATATAAAATTAATAACAAGAACACAGTCACACAAATGCACACTGAATATAATATGCACATGACTATTATTTCGTTACCCGTACCAGATTAATAAAAACTTATTTAGAAATACTCTTTCTAAAATTATATATATTATTTCTCTAATTTATTTCAAATATATATATATATATATATATGTATATATATGTATACACGCCCTTAAAAGAATGTATGTATATATCTATTATTTCTATATTTCCAAAAAATATAATATATATTATAATAAAACTAGGCCAAGACTATATTATTTATTGGGCCACGTTAATCAAGCCCAAGTCTCATCCAATTAGGCCCAAGTTTTACTCTTTGCCCAAAATAATAGCCCAAACTCATAAGCTCACGCTTAAATCCCACAATTCACAAAACCAGGCTACTTTTGGGCCAATAGTCAAGCCCACAGGTTGAGTCATCTTCATCTTCAAGAATGCAACTCACCTTGCAAAAGCTGCAGACGGTGGCGACGAAACGAAGTGACAAACAAGGTGACACTGGAAAGAAGCACGAGTTCCTAGCTTGTGGTGGAGCTAAGCTGATGATGGTGGTGGTGTTTATGCGTGAGTGAGAGGAAGAAAAAAGAAAAGATGGAGAGGTGATGGTATGGATGATGATGACCACGTCAACTTGGTGGCTTGGTGGTTTGTTATGTATGTGTTTATATACATATAACAATATGTATGAGAAAGGGAAATTTGAAGAAGTTAGTGCAAAGCAGAAAGAAGACTGGGTATGGTGTTTGTAGGTGATGAGCAGAGGAGGCAGGGGTTCTTTTTATAGGCACAAAAAGCTTGCTGTGTAACAACAAGGGAATTTGTCCTTACCAAGGAAGAGAAGAAAAATCTTGGTGCCGAAGGAAAAAAATCTTGGTGCCGAAGGAAAAAATCTAGGTGTCGCTTACTGGTGAAGAAGATACGCGAAGTCAAGTGTGGATAAAATAAATAATGCAGGCGTGTTCTACACACTCAAGCGGGTGCTGTCCGGACCAGTAAATAATTAAAATATCCCCTTTACTTTATTTGTGGTCCATAATATCGAGGCTAAACCTGACTTTTCTTAAGATTTTTGGACCCAAAAAATTCCTACTTTGGTCCATAATATTCGTAAAAATATCAGGAACGTGGAGCAAGTGTCGCATTTGGAATCTGAGGCTTAGTTTACCATGAAATAATTCCCAAAGTTAATTATATACGGTAAATATCATATTACAGTCCGGTAAAAAAGTGAAATTTTTACCCGCCGATAACCAGAGTTTCTAATCGATCATGGTAAGAATAAAACTTTTTTATTTATATTGATGAATCTGATCTTAATTATACTCTTTTAGAAAGAACTCCAGTCACACTCAAATTGTTCAAAAGAAAATTTACACGCAGAGATTAGTGTTATATATTTTTTTTCCATTAAACTAGTAATTGGTTATATGATAAACATAATTATTCAAGAGTTTCTAATCAATTATGATAAGGATAAAACACTTTTTATTTAAGAGATTGGTATTATATATTTTTTTCATTAAACTGATTAAAAAAATAATTCCAATCACGCACAAATTATATTTTGTTTTTCAGATTTGTATGTTTTTTTTCTTCCTAATAATTGAAGTAATTTATTATGATGTTATCTTTTAGTTTTTCCTAGAGATTAGTATTATATATTTTTTTCCTTTATCAAGTTTTTATTATATTTTTAAAAATTTCTAGGGAACTAATATAAATACAGGTCTCTGTTTGTGATACAGTTTTTTATCATTTATTCTCTCTTTTACATCTTTGTTTTAGCTTGCAGTACGTTTTAATCTTATTATAGTATTTTCACTTTTTTGTTCCTCTATACCTTTTTGTTTTTCTTTCTATTCAATTCAATTTTATATTTTTAGTATCTGTATCTCATACATTTTCTTTACCATTCATTGTATTCTTACTTACTTTGTTTTAGGTTTCAGTACTAATATTAGTATAGTATTAACACTTTCTTCTTTCTTTATACTTTTTTTCTTTTGTTTCTATTCAATTTAATTTTGTATTTTTAGTATCTGTGTCTCATATATTTTCTTTACTATTCATTATATTCTTACTTTACTTTAGTTTTCAGTACTAATATTAATATAGTATTAAGACTTTCTTCTTTCTCTAATTTATTTTTCTTTTCTTTCTAATGTAATTGTGTATTTTAATTTGTATGATATATTTCTTTTTTTTTTCAGGAAAATGAATATTAATACTTTGAATGAGTTGACCCCTGACAATAATTTATGGACAATTCAAATTAGGATTTCAAGATTGTGGGAGTCCTTGAATACAAAATTACAGAATCTCCTTATCAATTTAGATTTGATTTTAAACGATGCAAAGGTATGTTTAAATTTTTTATGCCTTCTATTTTTGTAGCTCAATAGTATATAAAATCTAGGCATCAATAATTTTAACTCATTTTTCATTATATTTGTTCTTTTATTTCCCATAATTATTTCATTTTTTTATGTTTTAATATTTTTATGATTTTATATTATTTCCTTTTCATAGTATTAGGTTTTTTTAAAATTTTCCATTCTTTTTATGTTTTCGTTTTTTTTATTTTGTATTGTACTTTTTTCCTGATTTATAATATATTTTTTTCCTTCCATGGCATTATATATTATTTCCCTGTTTTTTGGCATTTTTTTGTTCTTTTAATTTTCCAGAATTATATATTATTTTCCTTTTTTTTGGCATCGTGTTTGTTTTTTTTGATTTTCCAGAATTATATATTTTCCTGTTTTTATTTTTTTAGTTTTTTTAATTTGCTAAAATTATTTATTATTTTCATGTTTTATTTTTTTTTGCATTGTGTTAGTTGTTTTAATTTTCCAGATTTATACATTATTTTCTTTTTTTTGGCATTGTGTTTTTTTATTTTCTAGAATTATTTATTACTTTCATGTTTTAATTTTTTTGACATTGGGTTAGTTTTTTTAATTTTCCAGAATTATACATTATTTTCCTATTTTTATTTTTTAGGCATTGTGTTTGTTTTTTAATTTCCTAGAATTATATATTATTTTCCTTTTTTGGCATTGTATATTTTAAATTTATACTAACTAAGTTTTTTCCTAAACAAGTTTTATGTGTATACTTTAAAATAATTTAAACCACACATTATTATAAAATAATTTAAAATTTAAAAAAAATACAATTTTTTTTTTAACAATACTAACCAAGTCCAAAAATCCACGAGTAGTGAACTAGTTTAGTTGATAGAAGGAGGTTTCACACAAAGCCCAAAAGGCCTAACCATCGAAAGGCGAAGCTCCTCAGGCTCGCTTTAGAATTAGAACCACACTTGATTAAGTGATACTACCAAATTTGTTTTGTCCACCAATATTGTGCATTTGTACCAAATAAATGGACAAGTACCAAACCCTTCATTGGTGTCCTTGGGGAGTTTTGTGAACATAATATCAATGTATGTTGTGTTTAACAGTTTGAAAAGATAGGAAGCCACTGATCTCACAAGTGAAATCATCATCTGTCCAAGAAATTGCATGCTTATTTCGGTAAAATACGGAACTTGTATGATTCTAAGTTTCTAACACATGCCAATTGAGATTGGTTCAAGTGGTAAGCGTCTTGTTCGGTAAAATACGGATTCGAGTCTTCGTGTATGCAGAAAATCTCATTTAGAAGACTCACCCACCATAACCTAGGTGTACCACCAGAATCGAGCTGGCCCGGAATACGCCAGTGGGAAACCAAAAAAAGAGTAATTCTATCATACCCTGGATGAATTCCTGGGTAAAGTTACCCATGCTTAGTTGGACCAATTAAAAAACTGTCTTTAATACCTATGTTGTTACTTTTGCATAATGATCCTTAAGACCTTTTGCTTTACGAAACTACCTCCAGCTTTTTCAAAATTTCACTATAAGCATAAATGTTAATCATAATTATAGACCTCCCACCATTAGAAAATTTGGAGCGTCCGAATCTTTTGCGGACATGTTTGCGAGCAAGTTATAAGTTGTGCCAATTTTTTTTTAAAAAAGTCTACACAAATGCACTAAATTTATGAAATATTATTATTGCTAAGCTTATACATTCAAAGATAAATAAGAAACCACAATAACCAATTCAGCCCTGCCATAATTACATTTAGCTAATTTATGTCTTGCATTATAAATTATAATTTTTACTTATTCCAATAATATTTATCATATTCACCAAATATTGTTATTTTTTATGTAATATTGCATAGAAATACTTGATTTTTTTTGGTACATCGGAATCTAATCAACTACCCATAAACCCCATCCTATCCCCAATCCACCTACAATCCCACTATTGGAATTGAACCCATGACCTCTTGGATAAACACCAAGAGAGACGCCACTACACCACAAGTGGTGTTGGCAAAATACTTGATGTTATATCTATAATATCTGCATTAAATAATTAAATAATTTGTCATGATATGATTTTATTCAATATTGTTAAATTCGGACTGGAGGTTGACCCAATTGGCCCACCGAATCATGGTTTTTTCTGGGTAAATAATGGTTAAATCTAGGCTCAACCAGAAATTAATAAATAAATTATTAACCTAGCAACCCAACCGGGCCACAACTGTAACAGCCCGGGTAAAATTTTTGATTTTTACCGGGACTGTAGAAGTCTTTTTACCGTGATTTACTGTTGAATTAATCTTGGGTAATTAATTCAAGGTAAATCGGGAGTCGTTTTTCGAAACCGATAGTTTTCCCGCGCTTGTGATTTTTCCGTGGATTTTTTGGAACTAAGTTGGTATTTTTCGGGTTTCGGAATTTCTCGGAAAATCACACCGGAAAATAACTAAGGGGGTATCAGTTATTTTCTGGTCCGGATCGGACCCGCCTGCATTATTACACATTCACATGATAAATAGTAATTTTCAGTTATATAATGAAGAAGGCAGTCGGAGGAGGAGGAGAAGAAAAAAAAAAAGAAAGAGAGAAAAGGAGAGGAAAAAAAAAAAGAGTAACCGGAAATATAGAAAAGAAGAAAAAAAGAAAAGAGGGGGGAGAGGAGCCAACCACCGCCGGACCACCACCATCTCCATTCTTTCTCCTCGCCGTCGCCGCCAGGGGAGATAGCCGAGGAGGTCGCAACCACCTTCACTTCCTCCTCACAGCCTCGCGATACCAACCGCTGCAGCCACCGCCGTCGCGTTGTCGACTTGCTTGTGTCGCCACCCACACGCGACACCGCCTGCACCCAACGCGACGACCCGAGCTCCACCTCTCTCGCCGCCTCCACCTTGTCGCCACCTCGCCTGCTGTCGTGCCGCCTTCCTCTCCGCATGTTGCCATCCGCCGCTGTCGCCTCACGACCGTCGCGACACCGCTGGAGCTCACCCAAGGTGAGCGACCCGTTTGCGTTTAGGTGCGACCCATTTAGGATAGACCCGACCCGGTTGCTTTGGTTTTAACCCGGATTTGTGGGATGGGTTGTGTGGGCTTGATTCTGTTGGGCCGACCTCAGGTGGGCTGTTGGATGGATGGGTTGGGCCGGTCGCCTGGGCCTGCTGGTGGGTTGACGCCTGGGCCCTGCTTGGGCATGGGTTAGCCCTATAGTAGGTTGGGTTGGACTGATAGGCCCAGTCCGATTTAATTAAAAAAAAATAATAATAATAATAAATATAAAATAAATATATAATTCTGAAAAATATAAATACTTATATTTTGGAAAATTAAATAACTATATTAGGTTTTGGAATTATTATTATGTTTTATACCATAATGTATATACCCTGGAAAATTATATATAAATTGTTGTTTTTCTAAAAAAATGGAATTACCTTTGGAAAGATATATATGGTATGCATAATTTATATTTAGAAAAATAGAGAATTATGTTGGAAATATATGTCACCTTTGGGAAATATATATATATGTATTTTGAAAATTAAAGGTAATTATATTTTGTGTTGGAAATAATATTATATAAAAAGATAAATACTATATAAATATTTTCTGAAAATTATAAATACGTTATTATTTTCTGGAAAAAAATATGATGATTATTATTTTGGAATATTATAGTTATTTTATGAAAATATTTTGAAAGGAATTTTAATTAAAGTATGGTACCGAAATTATATTCAAAAATACGTACGGTAAATATTTTTGGTAAAAGATAATAAATAACGGATATGTAACCGGGATGGGTATATTTCGCAGTAGAGGCATCATAGTATACTGATTATATGCATTTATGTGTATGCATTGTTTTGTTATATAGGTTTGGATATCGGGCAGTTTCCCGAGGAGCCGACGTCGGACCGGTCATTGTCTCCGGAGTTGAGTAATCAACCAAGGTGAGGATGGATAACCCTTGATATGTGCCTGTAATACCTTGTGTGTTTTGTTGTTTGAATGAACTACTGAGAGGGTCATTGTTGGTTATTTAACCATTATGGTTATTGATGCTGTCGTTGTTGGACTATGTTATTGGTCGAGAGAATATTGTGATGAACTGTTAATTGTGAATAATTGGTGTTATATGTATTGTTGTTGGAAATTTGATAATATGGAATTGCTGTGGTTATTTGGCTGCTATGGTCATTGTTGTTGTTGCTATGATGTTGATTTGCTTGATTGAACCGCTGTGTAGACTGTTATTGGTTTATTGGATATTATGTTGTGATTGACGTTGATCTGACAATTGTGATTGATTGGTGTTAAGATATGTTAACAGTTTGGTCTGTGGGATAACCTTTGGTAATAGTAAATTGAACAACTTGTGAAATTGAATATTGGAATTGTGATGTTATATATTATTGTTGAATATTTGATGATACGGATTTGTTGATGTAGTTTCTGTGTGTGATTCTTGATATTGCTCAGCTTGATTAAACTGCTATGTTGACTGTTAATGGTTTCTTAGATACTGTGTTGCGATTGATGTTGGGTTGTGAATGATTGATGCCATGAAACTATTGTTGGATTGGTCTGTCGTATAATTTGAGTTAATAGGAAGTTAATAGGAAGTTGGATGATTGTTTGACTGTTTTGGATATTGTGTTTGATGTCGATAGACTGTGTTGTGACTAGTTTGTCGGAATAAACTGTGATATGGATAATTGGGAAAAAGAAAATGGAAATTGGAAGTTGATTTGAGATTTGGTTTTTGGATGATGATGACATAATTATCACGTGGTAAGTAGAGGTACGACCGGATGGTTTGAGACTGTTTTGTGGTGGCCATGAGGATATTGTGTTTGATGTCGATAGACTGTGTTGTGACTAGTTTGTCGGAATAAACTGTGATATGGATAATTGGGAAAAAGAAAATGGAAATTGGAAGTTGATTTGAGATTTGGTTTTTGGATGATGATGACATAATTATCACGTGGTAAGTAGAGGTACGACCGGATGGTTTGAGACTGTTTTGTGGTGGCCATGATCTAGGTTACTTGTGATGGGCATGTTGATGCCGGTTTGATTGGGATGTTTATCCCTGAGTTTGATATTGGGATGTTGATCCCAGATTTGTGATTGGGATGTTGATCCCTGAGATTGTGATTGGGATGTTGATCCCGGATTTGTGATTGGGATGTTGATCCCTGAGATTGTGATTGGGATGTTGATCCCTGAGATTGTGATTGGGATGTTGATCCCGGATTTGTGATTGGGATGTTGATCCCTGAGATTATGATTGGGATGTTGATCCCTGAGATTTGATATTGGGATGTTGATCCCGGGTTCTTTTTGATCTGGCACCATAAACAGGTTGATAGCCTGGTACGACCTTAGCTTATCCGTAACGGGGCTAGAAAGATAAAATTGGAATAATAATAAAGTCCTTGGTACATTTGGGTCGAGTCTTTGGGTTGGTCTGTCTTGTATGGTATTGGCTTGGTATGGTTGTGAATATTGTCTATATTTCTTCTTTGAAGTATTATAGATGCCTGCATATCTCTGTTTATCCTTGGTTGGTGAGCACTTCGGACTCACCCCTCACCTGCGGGCTTTCATCCTGTAGGATGAGTTGTTTTTGGTACAGGATTGGTGCATTCCAGACAGACTGCAGCGTTATCCCTTGGACAGGGCTTGGATCCATAGTTTGCATCTATGCATACAGTGTTTATGTGAGTTAATAAGTCTTCCGCTGTGCACTGTTTTATTATTATTGGGCCATTGGGCCGGTTTTGCTATTTATGTTGTTTTACTATTTTGGGCCGTTGGGCCCGAGTTATTGTTGTATACACTGTATGCTGGGCCTTGATTGGCCGGGTCGTCACAGTTCCGGCTTGTGTTTACTGTGTACGGTAAATACGGGTCGGGGCGTTTCAACAACTAACCAGTTTCAACCATCGGCTAGTCCGAGTTTGACAACACTAATCTTATCATATTTTTAAGATTATAAAGTTTATGCAATAATCAATTTAATTCTACTCGAAGTCAAAAATATATTATCATTTTAGTTTTGAATACATACCAAATTACTTTTCATAAAGTAACTATTTATGAATATGAGTGAAGGGATTTTTAGGCGGAATAAACTTAATATTTATACTAAATTGAACAATATAATAATTAACATGAGAGAATGATGCTTTTTATTCTTAAAAATTACAAACTTCTAATGATATAAATTATTTGATCACTGTTTAATTATTATAAAATTAAAACTCTTGCTTGAAATCTTTATTTAATTACATGTTTCAAGAAACTGGATTAGATTACTAGCTTGCATATATAGTTCAACATGATGCTTGTACTTCTTTGATAATATCGGTATTTTGCTATAAGATATTCAGATCAAAGAAACTACATAAATTGATGAATAAATGATAGATCATCTACCTAGTCTTTAAATTATGTTCCCAAGCATATATATTTTTATTGCATTGTAATTTTTGTAAGGTTGCATTTTTAAACCACCTCGTAATAATTCCAAAAGAGAATTTGGCCCCTCCTAAATATAAAGTGAGGTTATACATATACCTAATATTTTATTTTAAACTCAACAATAATTTTAATATATATGATATATTTTCAGGAATAAAAGATGTTATCAATGACCAAGTCAACTATAACTTAATTATAATTTAGATAAATATAAATATAATTTTTTATTAATTAAAATAAAAGAATCTGTGTGTACACGTGGGCTTGGGAAATCTATGATGTGTATATCATTATGCACAATTGAAATTTCTCGTGATTATTGTTTAAGAATAACTATATCATTATGCATATAAACAAGTGGCATTAGGAGTACAAATATGCGTCAGCGGGAACTTCTCATAAATCATGTGCTACAATTTTAGTATATAAACTCCGTTGATTACGCTATAATAGAATAACATTAAAAATTAAGAATTAGGAAGGCTAATTTGTCAACTAATGTGCTCCATTTAAATAAAAGAGAAAATTAATCCAAAAAAAAAAATGGACTAATGCCACGTTTGGTCCCTATGTTGCCCCTGAAATTTGGTTTTCATCCCTGTGTTGAGATTCGATCGTTTTTCGTCCCTCTGTTGGCTCTGTTTTACATGTTTTGGTCTAAGGCCCCGGAATCCGGCAGCTGGTGCTGATGTGGCATGCTTTTTGGCTCCACATCAGCATATGTGGGACCCACGTGTCAGGTCAAGCCAACAAATCGGAACGGGCCGACCCAACTAGTTCCCCCCACCTAAAAGACCCTTCCATCCAAACCAAGCGCATAATAAAATAAATGACTAAAAAAATAGAAATAGAATTCCATTAAAATAATTAAAATATAAATCTATTTTAATAACAAAATAGAAATAATTAAAATATAAATCCATTTTAATATATGAATTATGAACATTGCATTCTATGTCATTTAATAATTTAATATCAAATTTATTTATTATGCTCGTTATTCATTCCTCCATCTTTAAAGGGCAGGCCCACTTTTACCCTTTACATAAAAAATATCAAGAATACAGAAGAAATTAATAAGTTTAAGCATTATC
>JAKUCV010006554.1:22062-32744 GCA_028386065.3 Turnera subulata
AAAAAAAAAAAAGAAAGCTGCAAATTGATGACTCAGCTCCGCAAGGGGCATGGTAGCCTTATGTTGTTTGGATAAGGTTAGTAGTATCCACAGCTGCCCAATATCAGTGGCACCAAATCCCTCCTGAAAACCAATGACATATATGTGAGATCGTCAACAATGGGCGCAGAGATTTTACCGGCCTCATGAACATGACAGCTAAACCGGCTCTCTCTTCCTTTCTAGGTAGCCAACTTTCTGTCCTGTCCAAATCATCATCATCACCATTATCTCCTCCACCTTGCGCTCTTAGTTCACCAAAGAAAAGAGTTCATCTTTTCAGAGTTCATGCTAATTTTGGTGAGTGATGCATTTCGTATCGATGATACCTTAATTGGCTGTTCTGTGAATTGAGATAGCGTGATTAAAAGAAGATGGTTTTGATGCTCAGGAGGTGGTGAACTCAAGCCTAAGGAGAAGAAGAAATTTATAACTAAAGAGGAAGAGCCAGCACAGTAAGTATTCTATTCTAGCTCCTCTGCTATTAGCATATCTATCTATTTTAATCATAGAATAACCATTTTGTGGAGTTACTGAATGCAGGTATTGGCAAACAGCCGGAGAAAGGGAAGGAGAAAATCCCATGAAAACGCCTCTTCCTTACATCATCATATTTGGTATGTCCACACCTTTTGTGATATTAGCCATTGCTTTTGCTAATGGTTGGATAAAGATACCAGTCCGATGATTTGTTTTGAGGGTTGCAGCGTCAAGAGCAGAATAACAAAATTCTGTGACCAGATTCTGTTTTTAATGTGTAAATCACATGATTCCTCCGAGCATGTATTTGTGTATCCTTTTTGAGTTTATCATCCTAACACTTGCACAAGTAAATTGCAGTTTAGTGACATGTAATTTGTAGTTGCTTTTGCCATAAATAATGAGCACTATTGATCATCCAGTTCATGAACGAGCGCTTCTGTATTGACAGTTTGCATTATGTTTGGGTGCTGATACAGTTGCAGACACTGAAAAGTCTTTGCATTTGCTGCTTCAATTTTGTTCAAGAAAAAAAAGAAGAAATAGTATGAGATGCTGAACAAATTAGAGCCACATATATTGGCTTGCATGTTAATAATACACCCATAGAGGCTTTGATCTATCATTTGATACTTACATGGCAATAGGAGCTTACATACAACTGATGCAAAAGAAGAACAGGACCATTTTATGCTCAAAACGAATGGCTACTTCATAAGCAAGTTCGAAAGCAAAAAATCCACATCTTTTCCTACACTAATTTTCTCACTAACTATTTCCATGCGCTCAAATCTTAACTAACAGCGCTTACATGAAATACATCCAGCTGTAGTATCTAGATATCTGAAAGAATCTGGTGTTAATTTTCACCTCCGAGAGGGCTTGTATAGTACTACTGTCACATACTTTTGGCGAAAACGATGCGTACAGCCAAGTGCAACAGGCTGACCGCGGTTGTTCTGAATATAAAGATGGTTCAACACAGTATGCTGAGGCCTTGTCATTGATTGATTGCCACCCGCGGCAGAAGCTCGATCGTTTAACAGCATTAGCGGAAGTTGCGGTGGCATATCTGGTGGAGGCTTACTGAAATCATTGTCACTTAGGGAGCCATTGTTGTAACTTGATTCTGGGGAAGGAGGCAATTCAAACTCGGACAGGCTTTTTCCTGCTTCTGGATCATACTCCTGCGCAGATAGCAATGAAAGTAATTAATTGGCACTGAACAATCTGGCACGAAATCAAGGTCCGCGGACGCAGGTATGGGCCAGCTGAACACTCCAAGTTGGTAAGGATTGATCTTCTAGGGGGGGACAAGAGATTCCAGAAACATACAAGAAAAATTTTGAGAATCCAAGAAAATAAAACTGGTAGTCACGACAATACATAATTTATCTAACACATCTTCTGTTGCATGTTGAATGATGATAGCCACGCATAGCTGCGGAGATATTAGCATTTAACAACCATTTACTCTATATAGCCTGGATACATCACATTTCGCATGGAGACCAATGACGACGAAGCTTAGGAAATAAAGATTATAAAGAAACCATAGTATTTGATGCCACTGTCACTAACAGAAGCATCCAACATGTCACAGTAAACCACGCAGAAAACATCTGAAGAAAGACAATGAGATGCAGAGGACTATTTAAGTAATTACCTTCCTCAGATGTGCTAAAGCAAAACAGCAGAAGCTTTTGAAATTTACAAATGGGAGGTAGAGCTATACCAATCTATATGCACCATGCAATTTTTTATGGCTTGCAGCATCACTTTTATTAATTGAATATTTAGACTGTTTGGAGACTCCTAATGAGGAGAAAAAAGACAATGAAAATGCAACTATGCAGATGAACTCCCGAAACAATGGAAAGGCATCAATCGATCATGAGCCATCATGTCAAGGAAAAGGATGTCGTCCATTTGTCAAACTAGAAAGAAGGTTTACTTAGCGTACCATTACATAATTTCTCTTTTCTTGATTTCTATCAAGATCACACAAGAAAAATACGGTAGAAGACTTCAATGGGTAGGTAAGAACATAAAAAATTCCCCTGACTCTTTAATTCATTCTGTATGGAACCAGTCCCTTGGATATTGCCCACCTATCCCAGCCACAGAACAAACTGGTACGTACGCAACATCATATGACTCGCAAGTCACGAGATCCATACGAATGCAAATATCCAGTGGCAGAATCCCTTATCCCTTAGAAAAATACGCCAAAAACAGGGAACAGATTATTTGGTTTACACATGGCTAACTTAATTTTGCAGTATTTGACACACTGCTAACCCGGAACATGCAAATACCATGCATACTGGTCTACTTTGGCGATGGTTCACTAAAAATACTAGCCTGCCGGTTAATTGAGAAGCTTTCACGGGGAAAATGATCACATAAGGAAAAGGTTGAAATTTGTCCTGGAGAGGCAGTAGTTATGAATGCTTGCATTATTTGCGATGCAGAATTGGAAGTCACAGACAGTTTCATTTCCTTTTCTGAGGGCAAAAGGCATCCCGGGTATCATCAGCATCTTTGTTATGCTTACCAGAAACTTATACTAGTAGTCTTTCAGCATTCTAAGCCCAACTATGCATCTTCATCCAAGCTGGTAGTTCAAACACACAGTGGCTTTGAAAAATGTTGGGTTCCACCCATGCTTTGCCAGGAATGTGTTCCCGAGAAAATCTTCTTTGGGATAAAGCAATTTGCAGGATAACAAGTTGACATATATTCATACATGAGTACCTACATAGGTATATGATGTTTCCTACATGTAAACACAGTTAAGGAGCTCTGAATTGTTAATCCATAAATCTGAAATTGCTTTCACTATTGTTGTCTTGTATTCTTATGCCCGTATCATTTAAAGTGAAAGAAAATAATGAGCCAACAGAAACAGAAACCTAACATGGTCTATCGTGTAGGGGAAGAACGGAGTATCAATTGAACCTCAGGATAGATAAAATTACCGGCACATCCAAAATATTGTAAGCATTCCCTCTATCATCATATTCCCATGGCAAGTCCGGAGCATGTCTAACATTCTCATCAACTATGAAACGATAGTGGTAAACACCAGAAGGGAGCATCTTCATGATAATGAAATCTTTACCTGATCTCTGTAATGGTTCTCTAATAGAGAGAACAGAAAAGTCCTAAATTAAATTTTGGTAAAAAGATAAGCATCAAGATTCATCATGAATAAAAAGTACAGCAGTATGATTTCTTAACCTTTTCCCCCAATTATCCCAAGATCCAGCTACTGCAACTTTCTTGCCCTCATAATTCCATGCTATCATCACTGCTTTTGGTTTCCCAGGTAATGTATCCCTAGATTCTGTTGTATAAGGCATCAATCCATAATTTTGAGTATGAATAATATCACCAGGTCGTTGTAGTGGAACTATGGGTACCTGGACGTCGAAATGCAGGATGTAAAGAAAGTCAAATTTTATCAACATTCCGTATGTGCTTATGCACACAGAGTATTCCCTTCCATTGTTGAGTAACAAAATTATATATACATTTCATAGGACCTCTTGCATGAGCTTTACCAAATCACTATACTACCTTTTATCTGTTTTGCTAAAAGAAAGTAGCATGCAGAGGCATTTCACAGTCCCCCACACATAAAATCAAATTTATCTCATAACTAACCTTGAAAATCTCAGCACAACAACTCAACATGAGCCAATTCCCAAAAATGTGTACACTTTCATATGGAAACGTAGGACATTACCAGCAAATACAATATGAATACAACTCATGTGATCCTGCTTAACAAATAACTGTCCGGACAGCCAATTTTCTGGACACAGAAGCTTCTTGTGCTTTTATTCTCTCACTAAGCAGTAAACTCAACTTAAAGCTAGAAAGCTAGAGAAAATGCTCATGAAACATGAAAGAGCTAGTGCAACGAAATAGTACTAAAAGCAAGCCAAGCAACCGGTCAAAGTGTTCCCAATTCAACTCCCTTATAACCCAAATTAAGAAGACTACTAATGCATATGCACATGCACATACAGAAACCAAAAGAAAAAAAAAACAAACAACATACTAGGATAGAACAGCAAGTAATAACAGATCATCAAAGATTGCTTTTGCAATAGTTCTCAATCAAATTTTACTGAATTCACCCGAAAGGAAAAAGAACTAGATGAGGAATAAAAAATGACCTGGGGAGTGAAGTAGAGAGGAGGCTGCAACTGCAAGTATCCTCTAGGACTGTGGGGAGGGGAGTGAAGCATCATGGGCTCTGCCTCGCCATAGACACCCTGCGCATGATAGTCGACAGGCGCAGCACCACCATGAGGTCCTCCAGCAAACTCCATACCCTGACCCACCTGCTCATAACCCTCTTCTCCATATCTAGCACCTGAAGTGCCTTCTCCATCACTTTTGCCACTAGCATTGCCCATCACTGCAAAAATTAAAACAAAACAAGTGTACAATACTCACTCCAATTCTCAAGAATACAAAATCAAAACCCATGAAGACCCCATAAAGGAAGAAACTTTAGTGTCAGAAACTGGAGGGGAAAGGAAAGATGATAAGAACGAGAAGAAGGAAGCAGACCCAGAAACAGAGGAAGCAGGGAAGACCTACGTGAGTGACAAGAGTGAGTTGAGTGAGCGAGTGAAAGTGGCTGTGGTGTGGGGTTTGGTGGCTTTGCTTACTTACCCATCTCTGTAAATAAATTGGGCAAGCAAAAGAAAGGCAGCAGCAACACATAATTAACTCCCAAAAGGAAAGAGAGCACCTATTATTTCTTGGCAGCTTTTATTCCAATGAGTTTTTTTGTTGATTGATTTGATTGGTGTTATTTTTCTTTTGGGGTTCCATTAAATTTTCATAATCTTTTTTTTATATATATATAAAAGTGCAATTTGTCCTCTCTCTTTCTCTCTCTAAAGTGATTTTTAAAGTCTCCAATGAGTTTGGAAGATACTCTGGGTGGACTAATGATGGTTGGTTTAAAAGGGAATGTTGCTGCATGCCTAAGAGATCACCTTAGTATCACTGTTTCTCTTCGGTTTTTTTCTTCTAGCTTGGGATCCATTCTTGTATGCTTGTTTTTACTCTTCTGTCCACACAGTTACACCAAGCCCAACGCTGCCACGTCACTGCGCTCAGGTGCCCCTCAAATAGCATTGATTTTTGTTTTTTCTTCCACAATCACATTGATCCTACTCTACTACCATCAACACCACTCCCGGTCTCTGCCAAATCTGGTACACCATTGAACCTGAGATGTTTAAGGTTTTAATGAATTTGATAACTCAAGTAACACTCTTGAAATTTTTGAAGGACTAAGAATTAAAAAGGGAATTAACTCCTCTACTTGAAGCCTGAAGTTCAACAAATTATGGAGTGGAGAAAAAGACTGGAATCTTGGAAGCAACTGAGTTGCTGCTTATCGAATAAGAACCTAAGTCCAGCAATCAATGTGCAGTTCGGTAAGTGCCAACACACACGAATGCTTTTTGTTGTGGTCAGGGAATCTGGAGCCAAAGGAAGCAGAACGAAGGACAAATTACAAATTACTCTAAGGAAGCAAAGAGATCAAGGTTAAAGATGAGTTTGGATATCTATATCTACTAAGACCAAGAACCAATAAAATTAATCCACTAATCAATGTTATGACTCAGCTGGAATATGATGCTAAAAGTAGGAAAGCCATTATTGTGAGTGATATTTGAGATAAGAAATCTGAGCAGAATCTTCTTGGGTTAAAGCGAAGTACTAGGTTGCTTTTCTCTATATACCTGTAAAAACTTACTCCACGACATCAAAGGGCTACTTTCTTGTCATCGTCCAAACCATCCCTGCTAGTCCAATTAAAACAAAAAATCACATGTTACTCTACGAAAACAGACCCCACCCCCACGTAGTGGCTTTAAAAGTTATGCATGTGACATGTCTCTCTTTATGTTAATCGTGGTAAGGGAGAGAAATCAAGCAAAGGGGAGTATATCCGTGTGATAAATGTTAATCCATCATGTAAATTTAATGTGCTGTTATAAAATTTGAGATGAAATTCACAAATAATACAAGCTGCTTGATCAAAATAATAATACAACCTTGATGGAAGTAATACAATTTTTATGATAATAATACAATTTTGATAATATTGCTAATGTAGAATAATTAAATATAGATGCAGAAAGATTAGGAAGAGGTGTATGGAGATGAGAATGTTGGGTTAAGGTAATTAATATATACATTAGTGATTAATTAATTAGCCGATTAGTACTAATTAGTATTTTAATGTAATTATCTAACCATGTGCTTAATTGATTTTGATTAATGACAAACTAGGTTTATGAATATTTTAATCCATAACCCAAACCCTTGAATTAAATAATGAAATCAAATTTTTTAAGGTTTGAGGTTAGTGGGATTGGTATGCGTGCTAGTGGTATTATTTTATTAGATTTAAGTCTCTTTCATGCCCATTGACCATATTGGTTTTCTTACAACTTTGAGGCAAATGTTGGAGATGCTCCTACACCCTATAAATGAGAAATCTAGCTTGATTCAACTTAGAAAATGTTTGTTTATTTATCTGAGCAGGAGTTAGAAAGATCTATTTCGATTTAGCCCAAACCTAGGTATCAGTCCAATTTGTGCTGATTTTCTGAAACTTTGGGGGAACTTGTTGAAGGCGCTCCCACACTTTATAAATCTGCTACTTAGCCTAGTTTAACTCAGAAAATGTTGGACTAAAGATTTAGACAAGTCTCACAACGGATAGATTCGAATCTGACTAACCTAGGATCTTCAAACCTAGGATTCTGCTAAGCTTGTGCTAACTTTCTTGTGTTTTGGAGCCACATGTTGGAGGCGCTCCCATGTGCATAAAATCTGCAAGCTTGCTTCTTTCTACTCTGCAGGAATTCGTTTAAAAGACTTGAAAGCTCTCTCAACGGATCATTTTGATTCAGTCCAACCTAGGAGAATCAAACCTAGGTGTCGGCTCAACATGTGCAGACCACTTTTTGGGAATTGAAGCGATGACAGTTTTAGCGCCAACGATGCCAAATCTCGAGGTAGCAAAAAGTGACAGCTAGCCGTTGGATGATGAGGCTCTCACTTCCCCCTGCCTCTATAAATTGAAGGAAGGCTGAAGAACTCAAGTCAGAGCTGCTATTACGAAGTCTTGACATTATACTACTTGAGTTATACTTGCAGTTCTCCAAAAGAGCCAAAATTGAGATACATTGTACATTAAGGTACATTATACATTGAGATACATTGAGTATTGAGCTTAATTGTAAATCTTCTTGACTTGGTCAATGAAGATACTTCTTTCTAAGAGTGATACACATCTTAGTGGGGACTTAAGATTAGTTCTACTAAGGTGGGATTCAGCAAACCAGGGAGGTTTGTGGTGAGTGATAGGTTTGAGCTTAGCCTAGGAAAAAGCTTGTAAAAGGTTGTGGTTGAACCCGTAAAAGCCACGGTATAGTGAAGGTTAGAAACCTCAAGGTGGACTCCTTGAGTAGTGAATGTCGTCCTGAGTGGCGAACCACTATAAATCGTTGTGCAAATCTCTCTAGCCATTCTCTCTTAAGTGTGCTTTAGTGCGCCCATTAGTGTTCATAATCTCCAGTTTCCAGTTTAGGAAGGATTTGGCATCAGTGGTGCCAAACCGGTGCTTAATGTGACAGAATCCCACATCGGAAAGGAAGGGGAAGGTCTTGGGCCATATATACAGGGGTGCTGCACACCCCACTAGGTTGACCTTTTGGGGAGAGGGTAATGACCCCGTGACAAGTGGTAGCGGAGCCGACCCGACCCAACTCCGATGTCACGCCAAGCACTCCGTGGGGACGGGGTAGGCAGGGTGCTCGGTCGACGACGAGGGCGTCGTCCGATTCGGTGGGGGAGAATGTGACGGAATCCCACATCGGAAAGGAAGGGGAAGGTCTTGGGCCATATATACAGGGGTGCTGCACACCCCACTAGGTTGACCTTTTGGGGAGAAGGTAATGACCCCGTGACACTTAATCGCAAAAGGGGCTAATTCACACACCCCCCCCCCCCCCCCCCCCCCCCCCCCCCCCCCCCCCCCCCCCCCCCCCCCCCCCCCCCCCCCCTCTTAGCCAAATTGGGCCTACAGAGAAGAGAGTGAAGTTTATGGTAAGATAGAAGTGGATGACTGTGAAGGAATGAAGGGGTATAATAGTTGAAAATGGGATGATAAAAATAAATAAGTATGATTAATTTAAAAGGATAAAATCAAAAGATATTAGGCGTGAACACCCCAAATTTGACCCACTAATATTTTATTAATTCAAATTATAGATATACTTTTTTGTGGATTAATGAGATGATTTAATCCTAGGATGGAATGTGTTTATGATTTAATTTAACTAGCCTCTGTCCCCGTGTTACACACGGATTGGACTGAGTGATGGCATAAGCATTAAAATATAAATATATAAAAATATTTATAAATATATATATTAAAATACAACACATATTATTATAGTATATAAATTATTAACATTTTATCTAATTTAACTGAACAAATTGAGTAAGTAAACTAAAAAATTAATTACTTGAATATTAAAATTTAAACTATATTAATTTTTATAATATATTTTTGGAAATTAAATATAACTATAGTACTAAGTTATACACGTCACAAAATGATCAAAGTCACACATCCAAAAAACACTTAGTAGACCATCAAAGATTGTGGGAAAAAAATCAAAGTCACATAATATTTAATACTTAGTAGTTTGCAATCTATGCTCTATAATCAAAGTCACACATCCAAAAAAATCTAGGTCGGCATTTTTTCAGTTTTCGTCAAGATGATCAAATGAAAAAGGTTCAACGATTGTAACAATCTGTTACTTCATAAATAATCATAATTTTTATTAGAAGGAAGCGGTAGTGAGAAAAAAATAGAGAAAGGAAATTGACGACACCATCAAAAGCAAGAAAAAATCAGCTATATGGTTATCTTCACATGAGACATCAATGATTCTAACAATCCATGGTCCGTAACAAAGTGGGGTGTGGTGTATTAATGAGGAACAATCCTGAAGCACAAGTTGCACCAGTGTAGCTGAATCAAGTCCTGTTCTTTGACATTTGATCATAAAATTTTATATCATAGGAAGTTTCTTTAGTGTCTCCCTCTAGAGGTGTCCCCATCATATCCAAAAACCTGCACCTTTCTATGATCCCTCTTTTATTTTTTATTAATTTTTTTATATAAAAAAGGTATTTTTCATTCATTATATAAACAGAGATATGAGAATACATAATTGAAGATACAAATAATCTGAAGAAAAATCTGACATAAGAATTGATCTCAACCTATTACATGAAACTACACAACAACAAGATATATCTCCTTCAAAAGAGGATTTATAAAGGCACACTACTCTGACAATGAGCGTCCCTACGGGCATCATAACTTGTATGGTTCGTGCCACATCTTCTCCTTATTGGTAAATTGCAGCAGCAAATAAAGATCTACTCTTCAAATCAAATCTTCCTCCAAAGCTTTTGGCTCCCATGATTTTATTCCCGAGAAAACAAAAAAACACCCAAAGAAGGTGACAAGGGCTCCCTGAAGGAGAAAACCAAACCCCAAAAAGGGGTATTAAAAAACTCACAAACAGCGAGACTAAACTGACAAAACTAAAACGAAGAAAACAAAAAAAACTAAAGAAAATACCAGTGGGGGCTTACCGCATGAAAGGAAGTCGTCAGCGACAGCCCCAAATTTGTAGATCTAGGGTTTTCTCAGAGAGAAAGAGAGAGAGGAGAAAACCCTAAGAATGACCGATTCTTAGTTTAGTCCCTGGATTCTAAAACTAAGGAAAAAAAATGATGATCTTTCTTTGATCCCTCCTTGATCTTATTGATTTGTTTTTTGATCTGGTTATGGTACAAAAATGATATCATATCACTCTAATATTGCCGTAGAAACTGAGACGCCCCGACCCGAATTTACCGTACACAGTAAATACAGGCCGAAACTGTGACGACCCGGCCAATCAAGGCCCAGCATACAGTGTATAAAAGAATGTCTCGGCCCAACGGCCCAAAATAGTAAACATCGTAAATAACAATACCGGCCCATTGGCCCAATAAATATAACAACAGTGCACAGCGGAAGACTTAAACTC
>JAKUCV010006555.1:0-16252 GCA_028386065.3 Turnera subulata
GTGAAGGGACCACAGCCGCGAGCCTCACACGACGACCGACCGGAGTCGCCGTTCCATGCTGCCGCAGCTGTCGCCTTCGCCTCGCCACCGCCCCGCGACGCCTGCGTCGTCCTCACGCCACCTCTCCTGCCCCGTTCTGGTCTTCCGCCGTCGCGCCGCCTGTGAAGGTGAGGAAGATGCGACCCGTTTGGTTGCTTCATGGGTCGGGTCGACCCGCGTGTAGAGGGTGGTTGTTGGGCTTGGTCAGTTGGGTATTGGGCTACTGTGGTTGGGCTTGGAGTTTGGTTTTGGGTTGGGCTGATGGCTTGGTTTGGGATTGGGCTTAGCTTTGGCCCAGTCCGAATTTAATAAAAAAAAAAGAGAGAAAATAAAATCTGGATCAAAGGAAAATAATAATTCTGGAAAAAGAAAATTAATGGAAGAAAAATAATAAAAAAGTTTATAATTTTGGGAATGGTATTTGGAAAAGAATATATGGTATATTATGGAAAATAATTATTTTGAGAAAATAATTTTGGGAAGGGTATTATCTAGGTAATAAAATACCGGAATAATATCCGGGTATAGGTATAAGTATAGAATGGTATTTTGGCACTTGAAATAAATGGTGAATGATGATGATAATGGAAATTAATTCGGGGTAGTAACTGAGACGAGTCAGTATTTTTTTTCGGTACACAGTACTAGCATGGCATTTGCATATCACCTTATGTGTACATATTATTTGATTGATATAGGAGTTGATAACGAGCAGTTTGCTGAGGGACTGGATTTGGAGTCTATTGGACAATTCCATAACTGAGTAATCGGCTAAGGTGAGGATGGATAACCCTTGTTATGTTGCCTGTAATACTTTGTGTGCTTTGTTGTTTGATTGAACTGCTGAGATGTTCATTGTTGGCTATTTGGCTGCTGTGGTTATCATTGTTGTTATTGGACTGAGATATTGATTTTGTGTTGAGATTGATGTTGAACTATTGACTGTGGATAATTGAGAGATGAAAATTGGAAATTGGGTGTTGGAATTGATATGAGATGATGATATAATTGTCGTGTGGAAAGTAGTGGTACGACCCGATGGTTTGGAAATTAATTTTGGGATGCTATGGTCGGTTACTTGGTTTGGTTGGCATGTTGACGGCTGTGGTTGGGGTATACCAAATACCCAGTGGTTTGGATATACCGAATATCCGGTTTCCATGTTGATGCCTGTGGTTGGGGTATACCGAATACCCAGTGGTTTGGATATACCAAATATCCGATTTTAGAATGTGAATCCTGGTATGGTATGGTTCTTGACCTGGCATCCGGAATTAATTGATAACCTGGTACGACCCTAGCTTGTCCAGTGACGGGGGCCCGGAAGATAAAATTGGAAACAATAATAATTATTGTTTTTGTCTTGGCTCAGTTTCTTGAGATATGTCGTTGCTTGACTGTGATTGCTTTTAAGTATTATTGTTGCCTGCATATCACTGTTTATCCTTCGTCGGTGAGCACTTCGGACTCACCCCTCGCCTGCGGGGTTTCATCCCGTAGGTTAAGTTGTTTCGTATTTCAGGTACGACGTTAGGTGGCTGCTGCTTTCTTCTCCACTTGACTCCGGATCCATACCACCGTTGCATGTGCATAAAGTCTTCTGCTGTTGTTCTGTTGCATATGATGCTGTATGTTATTTCTGCTGCTGTGATGCTTGTTCATATGACTTTGAGGCTGTTTGTCACTCTGCCTCTGTTGCTTGCTCTTTTCTTTGCTGCTGTTATATATTGTGAGCTGTGAGCTGTTGAATAATGGTCCCCGTGTTGGGTGACGGTTGTTGTATTTGTTTTCCAGTTGTACATACGGGTTGTTGTAGTGTAGTCCATATCAATATGAATAGTTTCGGCACGTGTTTACTATGTTACGGTAAATACGGGTCGGGGCGCTTCAGTTTGGTAGCGCAGCGGGCAGTAGGTCATTAGGGATATGATTGTGATTGCATGATTGCTTGTTTGTGTATAAGATCTGTCATGATATGATATGTATACATACATTCTCATATAGGTACGAATGGATCCGGTTGGAGGGAATCAGTATGCTGGAGTTCACCTAGATGACGATTAGGTATCGGTGGATCAATCACAGCAAGTTGCGGGAGGTCGGGAACACCCTGCGAATGTGCCTTTGGGAGACCCTACGCAAATGTTAAACGTGGTAACTCAGATTCTGCAAAGGCAAGATGCCAGAGATGCCCGTATCGAAGCTACGGAAGCTCGGGAATAGGAAAACCAGGGACCAGTTGAGGATCCAGTGTATATGAAGCTGGAGAAGCTTGAGGCTGAGGTTTTCACTGGTGTTACTACACCACAGGATGCAGATCGGTGGCTCAGACAGTTGAACAGGGTTATGCTGAGGCTGACATGCAGGAATGACAGGTGGGCCAGATATGCCGCTGCCATGTTCCGAGGAGATGCCGTTGATTGGTGGGAGTCTACCACCAGGGATTTGCCGACGTCTATCACTATGCCGTGGAATCAGTTCATGGAGATGTTCCGAAGGAAGTTTGTTTCCGAGGCATACCAGGATCAGCTGAGACGAGAGTTTCTGGGACTGCAACAGGGACCAGATCAGACGGTCAATGATTATGAGATCAAGTTCAACCGCTTTTCCATCTATGCCAATGAGTTTGTGGCTACTCCGGAGGCCAGATGTAAACGTTTCTGGGATGGTCTTTGATCTGGTATCCAGACAGTCATAGGGTGCAAGGTCTACGAGACTTATAACATGCTGACAGATGCCCTGAGAGCTGAGATTATTTGGCTGGGTAATGAGAGGGAGCAACAGGAGATCCGTAAGAGGCAAGCTACACAGAGTTCTGGGGGACAGAATAAGAGATTCCAAACACCTGCTAACCGATCAGGGTAAGGACAGAGCCGCTCTATGCCAGTGAGTTAGGGACGTGGATGGAACAACAATACCTACAACCGAGGCAGTTCTTGGACTCAGTCTAGAGGGACTTCATCTGGGGATACTCGCCCGAGACTTCCTCTGTCTCAGGTGAGGTGCTATGAGTGTACCGAAGTTGGGCACTACCGATACTCTTGTCCCAAGTTGGGAAGATCTGGAGGTACAGCACCTACTCAGACAGTGCAAGCTTCAGTTGCCAGTGTTCCTAGTGGTTCTGGAGTTGGTCGAGGCCGAGGACGTGGAGCTACTCCTGCTAGGACCCAGTCAGCCATGAACCAGAGTGCAGCAGTGCCGAGAGCATTTGTTATCACTACTGATGAGGATCCGGAGAATGTCGATGTCATAGCAGGTACTTTTACAGTCTTGGTAGTACTTTATATACTATGATTGATCCTGGTGCTACGCATTCATTTGTCGCGCAAAGTTTTGCAATACAACATAACTGTACGAAAGAAAATTTAACTTGTCCGATGAGGGTTAGGTTACCTGCGGGTATAGTGGTCAGATTAACCCATGTGTGCAAAGACGTTTCTCTCTCGTTCGACAACGAGGTTTTTCTTGCACGGTTAGTTGTGATGAACATGGGAGGTTTCGATATCATTCCGGGGATGGGATTAAGGTTGATCCTGGCAAAGTAAAAGCTGTTCTAGAGTAGGAGCCGCCCAAGACGATACCAGAAGTTAGAAGTTTTCTTGGCCTTGCAGGATATTACCGAAGGTTCATCGAGGGTTTTTTTTGATAGCTAGTCCTATGACCAAGCTGTTGAAGAAAGATCAAGCATTTGTTTGGAGTGAATCCTGCCAGAAGAGTTTTGACGAACTGAAGAAGAAGTTGACATCAGCGCCAGTTTTGACAGTACCTAAGCCAGGAGTGGAGTACGTGTTATTTTGCGATGCTTCAGGTCTTGGTTTGGGAGCAGTTCTGATGCAAGAAGGCCGAGTGATTGCCTATGCTTCGAGACAGTTGAGGCCACATGAGAAGAATTATCCGACACATGATTTAGAGATGGCCGCAGTGATCCTTGCTTTGAAGATTTGGCGACATTATTTGTTTGGAGAGAGATGCCGGATTTTCACAGATCATAAGAGTCTCATGTACATCATGACTCAGAAGGAGCTTAACCTGCGACAAAGACGTTGGGTTGAGTTACTGAACGATTATGATTGTACTATTGAGTATCACCCTGGAAAAGCTAATGTTGTAGCTGATGCTTTGAGCCGGAGACAACCAGAAGATGCTTCCACGACCTACTCGATATCCTCTCTTATCGAGTTAAGAAAGATGGGAGTTGATTTGTTAGTTGATGAGACAGGAGCTTTGTTGACACATATTGAAGTCAACTCTAACCTGAGGGGCTGGATTGTGGAACTACAAGATAGAGATCCTGACCTGATCAAGCTGAAGGAAGCAGTCCGTAGTGGAAAAGAAGATAAGTTTCTCATAGCCGAGGATAGTGCACTGATGTTGGGAAAGCGTCTATGTGTACCTAGTGTTGGTGACCTGCGCAGTCAGATTCTGGAAGAAGGACATATGACGTCGTATGCCATGCATCCCGGGAGCACCAAGATGTATCAGGATTTGAGGAGTCATTTTTTGTGGCCGCGTATGAAGAAAGATGTAGCCGAGTATGTTGCTAAGTGTATCACCTGCCAGCAAGTGAAAGCTGAGCATCAGGCTCCAGCTAGGAGGATGAGATCGTTGACAGTGCCAGAATGGAAATGGGAGATGATCACTATGGATTTTGTGGTCGGATTACCGTTGACTCGGAGACAGCAAGATGCTATCTCGGTTATCGTTGACCGACTTACAAAGTCAGCTCATTTTCTTCCCAATCGACAGACAGATACCTTGGATAAGTTGGCGAAGCAGTATGTTGCAGAGATTGTGAGGCTACGTGGAATTCCTAAGTCCATAGTCTCAGACAGAGATCCGAGGTTCACATCACGGTTCTGGAAGAGTTTGCAAACAGCTTTGGGTACGAAGTTGAGTTTCAGTACCGCATTTCATCCTCAGACAGACGGACAGTCAGAAAGGACTATACAGAGGATGGAAGACATGCTAATGGCTTGTGCTCTTAACTTCAGTGGGAGTTGGGATCAGTATTTGCCTTTAGCAGAGTTAGCCTACAACAACAGTTATCATTCGAGTATTGGCATGCCACCGTTTGAAGCTCTTTATGGAAGAAAGTGCCGAAGTCCAGTTTGTTGGGATGAAGAAGGTCTTCGTTTGATCGTTGGTCCAGATTTGGTTAAGCAGACAGTTGATAAGATTAAGACAGTTAAGCAGAGTATGAGAGCAGCACAGGACCGACAGAAGAGCTATGCTGATAAGCATCGCCGTGAGATGGAGTACCAAGTGGGAGAAAGAGTTTTCCTCCGAGTTGCGCCTTGGAAGGGAGTTATTAGGTTCGAAAAAAGAGGGAAGCTGAGTCCCAGGTACATCGGGCCGTATGAGATCGTGGAAAGGGTTGGACCCTTGGCGTACAGATTGTCTTTACCAGAGGAGTTGTCACGGATTCATGACGTGTTCCATGTTTCCATGTTGAGTAGGTACAGATCAGATCCGAGCCATGTGGTTAGTACAGCAGATGTTAAGGTCGCAGAGGATCTTACATATACAGAGTTGCCAGAGCAGATTCTTGCCCGAAAGGTCAGAAAGTTGAGGAACAGAGTTATTCCGATGGTAAAGGTTAAGTGGAGCAAGCACTCTGCGAATGAGTCTACGTGGGAAGTTGAGGAGCATATGCGTTCTTAGTATCCGCACTTGTTCATAGCTTCGGAGTGAATTTCGGGGACGAAATTCTTTTAAGGTGGGTAGGCTGTAACAGCTCAAGTAAAAATTTCATTTTTACCGGGACTGTTTAAGTTAATTTATAGTAGTTTACCATTGAATTTTATTCTTGGGTAATTAAATTATGGTAAATCGAGCATTGGATTCCGAAACCGAGCCTCTTCCCACGTTCGGGATTTTTCTGAAGATTTTACCGACCAAAGTTGGGATTTTTCGGGTCCAAGAATCTTCAGAAAAAGTCGGGTTTAACCTCGATTTTACGGACCAGAAATAAAGATAAGTGGGTATAATGGATATTTTCTGGTCCAGGCGGGTCACACTTCACATGCAGCATAGTAACTGTATAATTGAAGCTCAATTATCAGCCGCCTTCTCCTGTGATGCTTGTGAGTTGCTTTTTCCTATTCAAGCAGTACCTCACCCGTGACTTACCAGTATGGTTACACTGCCTATAAAACTATGCCATCATCTACTTCTCAGTGCATTATCTCTTCATCTTCATCCTGTCTGAAAACTACCTTCACTTCTTGCAACTCGTTACCTGCAAAACACTTACTACACACCATACCAGAAAATAATAAAAAAAAAACATAAACAACCACACACAACCCACTGCTACGTCACCTCTTTACCTCCTCTCCTTCTTCTTTTCTTCCTCGTGGCCGTGAGCCACCGACCGCCACCACCACATCACCTCACCACCACCATCTCCCTATCTTTCCTCTCCTCGCTTACCGCCACTGCACCACGCCGCCGACCCCTCGCCGCACGCAGCACCGAGCTCGCCGCTGCATGTCGATGCCGTGAAGGGACCACAGCCGCGAGCCTCACACGACGACCGACCGGAGTCGCCGTTTCGTGCTGCCGCAGCTGTCGCCTTCGCCTCGCCACCGCTCCGCGACGCCTGCATCGCCCTCACGCCGCCTCGCCTGCCCCGTTCTGGTCTTCCGCCGTCGCGCCACCTGTGAAGGTGAGGAAGATGCGACCCGTTTGGTTGCTTCACGGGTCGGGTCGACCTGCGTGTAGAGGGTGGTTGTTGGGCTTGGTCAGTTGGGTATTGGGCTGCTGTGGTTGGGCTTGGAGTTTGGTTTTGGGTTGGGCTGATGGCTTGGTTTGGGATTGGGCTTAGCTTTGGCCCAGTCCGATTTTATTAAAAAAAAAAAGAAAATAAAATCTGGATGAAGGGAAAATAATAATTCTGAAAAAAAAATTAATGGAAGAAAAATAATAAAAAGGTTTATAATTTTGGGAATGGAATTTGGAAAAGAATATATGGTATATTATGGAAAATAATTATTTTGAAAAAATAATTTTGGGAAGGGTATTATCTAGGTAATAAAACACCGGAATAATATCCGGGTATAGGTATAAGTATAGAATGGTATTTTGGCACTTGAAATAAATGGTGAATGATGATGATAATGGAAATTAATTCGGGGTAGTAACTGAGACGAGTCAGAATTTATTTTTTCGGTACACAGTACTAGCATGGCATTTGCATATCACCTTATCTGTACATATTATTTGATTGATATAGGAGTTGATATCGAGCAGTTTGCTGAGGGACTGGATTTGGAGTCTATTGGACAATTCCATAACCGAGTAATCGGCTAAGGTGAGGATGGATAACCCTTGTTATGTTTCCTGTAATACTTTGTTTGCTTTGTTGTTTGATTGAACTGCTGAGATGTTCATTGTTGGCTATTTGGCTGCTGTGGTTATCATTGTTGTTGTTGGACTGAGATATTGATTTTGTGTTGAGATTGATGTTGAACTATTGACTGTGGATAATTGAGAAATGGAAACTGGAAATTGGGAGTTGGAATTGATATGAGATGATGATATAATTGTCGTGTGGAAAGTAGTGGTACGACCCGATGGTTTGAAAATTAATGCTATGGTCGGTTACTTGGTTTTGTTACTTGGTTTGGTTGGCATGTTGATGCCTGTGGTTGGGGTATACGAAATACCCAGTGGTTCGGATATACCGAATATCCGGTTGGCATGTTGATGCCTGTGGTTGGGGTATACCGAATACCCAGTGGTTTGGATATACCAAATATCCGATTTTGGAATGTGGATCCTGGTATGGTATGGTTCTTGACCTGGCATCCGGAATTAATTGATAACGTGGTACGACCCTAGCTTGTCCAGTGACGGGGGCCCGGAAGATAAAATTGGAAACAATAATAATTATTCTTTTGGTCTTGGCTCAGTTTGTTGAGATATGTCGTTGCTTGACTGTGATTGCTTTTAAGTATTATGGTTGCCTGCATATCACTGTTTATCCTTCGTCGGTGAGCACTTCGGACTCACCCCTCGCCTGCGGGGTTTCATCCCGTAGGTTAAGTTGTTTCGTAGTTCAGGTACGACGTTCGATGGCTGCTGCTTTCTTCTCCACCTGACTCCGGATCCATACCACCGCTGCATGTGCATAAAGTCTTCCGCTGTTGTTCTGTTGCATATGATGCTGTATTATATTTCCGCTGCTGTGATTGCTTGTTCATATGACTTTGAGGCTGTTTGTCACTCTGCCTCTGTTGCTTGCTCTTTTCTTTGCTGCTGTTATATATTGTGAGCTGTGAGCTGCTGAATAATGGTCCCCGTGTTGGGTGACGGTTGTTGTATTTGTTTTCCAGTTGTACATACGGGTTGTTGTAGGGTAGTCCCTATCAATAAGAATAATTTCGGCACGTGTTTACTGTGTTACGGTAGATACGGGTCGAGGCGCTTCATTTTTCATATAGAGATTTTTCTTTTATGTGTCACCATCTAATCCGTGTGTAACACGGAGAGGTGACTAGTTTATCCTACAAAATTGAGGTCTTGGTCTTAAATTATGCAAAATGAGTATTTAAATTTTAGGAAGGAAAGATAATATTTGACTAAATTGTCCTTAGTATTTATTAGGAAAGGAAGTTGGGTGGTATTGCCATTACCACAACCAACAATTGAGGGGAAAAAAATCAACAACTACCACAAACCAAGCCCCCAACATTTTTTTAATTAAAAAAAGAAATGAAGAAAATAGGGGTTCAAGAAACACAAAAACATACGGATAAAAAAAACACATATCAAAATGAAAGGAAAAAAGAAACGGGAGGAGCAGCATGTGAGACATTGGCGTGGCCAAGATATGGAAGACCAAAGACTCGCTATTTGCCATAAAATCCCACAGCTAAAATGCAAGGCTCATCAGGGGACGCGCTTTCTTTCATTCCACAAGGTCTATGTGACTTTGTTTTTTTCCCTACCTCTTTCATCGATGACTTATTGTTAGTAAGCTGTGGCTTAGCTGTGGAATTGCTGTTGTTATTTAAACGAAAACGAAACTTGAAAGCAAGCGAAACCAAAGTAGTAGGCGCGCACTAAGTCATTTAAACCATCAACGCGTCATCCAGCGGCGTTTTGCATTTACAGCTTGCAATTCTTTATTTCTAGTTTCGGGCTCTCCTTCTCCTACACTATATATGCATCCCCATCACCTCAGTCTCTCCTCATTCCCACAACCAAACCTCAGTAATCAGCACCACTCTCACAGTTTCTTCCCCTATTCTTTCAAGTTTTTTATCAACAAAAGTCTAGTCATGGGTTCTTCTATGTGCTCCCATCTTTTTCTTCTCCTCCAGTTTGTATTATTGCTGTCTCTGACCTCTGCCTCAAGAGAAATGGCTAAGTCATCAGACCCCAGCAAAGAGGCGTTGGCATTCCAATACCATAATGGTCCTCTTCTAACTGGTGAAATTTCCATTAACCTGATATGGTATGGCAAGTTCAAGCCTTCTCAACGTGCCATTGTCACAGATTTCTTTGCCTCCATTTCATCTTCTAGACCTCAAAAGGGTTCAGCCCAACCCTCCGTTGCCAACTGGTGGAAATCCACAGAGAAATACTACCACCTCGCCAACTCCAAGAAGTCATCTTCTCTTCGTCTGTCTTTGGGAACTCAGATCCTGGAACAGAATTATCCCTTGGGGAAGTCCCTGTCTAACAAGCAAATTGTGCAACTGGCATCCAAGGGTGGCCAAAAGAATGCCATCAACGTTGTCTTGACAGCATCTGATGTTGCAGTTGAAGGGTTTTGCTCCAGCAAGTGTGGAACTCACGGGTCCTCTTACAGTGCTCTGAAAATCAAAGGCAAGAACACCAAATTTGCATACATATGGGTTGGTAACTCGGAGACCCAGTGCCCTGGTCAATGCGCGTGGCCATTCCACCAGCCAATCTACGGACCACAGAACCCACCATTGATTGCCCCCAACGGCGATGTTGGTCTTGATGGTATGGTTATCAATTTAGCTGGTCTTTTGGCTGGGACTGCCACAAACCCTTTCGGGAATGGCTACTTCCAGGGCCCCAAGGAGGCGCCACTTGAGGCAGCATCAGCTTGTCCCGGTGTATATGGGAAGGGGGCTTATCCTGGTTATGCAGGGGATCTCTTGTTGGACTCTGTAACTGGCGCTAGCTACAATGCACTTGGTGTCAATGGCAGGAAATACTTGCTTCCAGCTCTGTTTGACCCTTCAAGCTCTACTTGTTCCACTCTGGTCTGAGATGGCATCAACGGACTTCGGGAGCTTTTAGATATTGTATGGTAGATTATTGTGTATATGTAAGACATTCTTTGATTCTTTGTATTCGTTCCAATATTTCTTTTTAAAAAAATAAATTATATATCTTTCCCTTTCTCGTTAACTCATTCTGGTAAATTTCATCGGAATACACAGTATTGGTTTATTGGGTTGTACACCCATGATGGACTGGGCCTATTTGGTAAAGCCTAGGTCCATATTCTATTTATAGAAAATTGTTAGTCAATTTTCTTAAACTACAGGTGTGTGGAACAGAAAAGGACATGGGTTGTTTCTTTTACTGGGTGCTCTCTTTCTCTCTCTCTCTGGTCTCTGGTTTTGTCCAGAAAAATACAGAAACATTCTTCATACAAAACTAGGATTCTTAAGTTGTGGTTAGTGGGTTATTTTCTAGTGATTAATATCCTAGTGATCTAACTCCCGACCAACAAGTATGCTGATGATCCAGAGGAATCAACCGATCCAGACTCCGGTTTCAACGGGCTCCAATTCAACAGAAAAGATAAGTTTCTTCTTCTGTTAATTTAATCTTCCGCTGTGCAATATGTTTATGTGTTGAACATGATTATTTTCCCAACATTGGTAGCGGAGCCGTAGATCTTATTCCCTGATTGTTTTTATTATTCTTGTGTAAAATAATTAAATTCAATGGGTGGAATATGAATATGTTTCCTTTGGAAAATTTGTTTCTGTGAATGCAAGTGGAAATCAAATCGGTGAAAATTGGTTGTTTGCCCTTTTGATTTATGTTTACGTGATATGTATCACTATATGCACATGATTGAGTATTCGCATAAACAGATGGAATGGGTTGTTTTATGTGTGAACGTGAAACCATTCGATTTCAGAACCCATGAACTTGTTAAATCGGACGAATCTGTTTGTTCAATTTGTATAATTGAATTTACGGTTTTGGTTACAACTGCCATTCAATTCCTAATATAATTGAATTGATGTCTTGCAATTGTAAATTCTCGTGTGAAACGAATTGACGGTGTTCTTTGTGAATAACAATGCCCAATACCCATGAACGATTGCACCTGCGAATGAATAAAAACCAACTCATACTCCTGCTCGTTGTTGTGGTTTGTTGCGTTTGGAATTCTCTTGCAGGGATCGGTTCATGGTGGTCGGCGTCGACAGGTGACGCGACGAGGCAGGGAAGACTAGGCTTCGTGCTCGGGTCCTCGCGCGGTGGTTGTTGCGCCTGAACTGGGAGTTGAGGGCGGCGTTAGTCGCTGCTATCACTGGCTTCGTTCGATGAGGGCGGCCGATTGAGGAGGCTATGGTCGGCGCGAAGGCAGCATACTCTGCTGCGTGTCACTGTGACGGCATCCCGATCTGGCTACTCCAGATCCGTTCTGGTGGCGGAGGGGATCGTGGTTGATCGGGGCGGCGCTTGTGTGGCAGGCTGCGTCTTCGTCGGCAGGGGCGGCGGCTCTCCGTGAGTCGCAAGATGGTGATTCGCGATCCGAGACCACCGGCCCTTGGTGGGTCACGCGGCGGTTCCCGATGCGAGGCGACAGCCTTTGTGGTTGCTGCGCTCGTGGCTGCTGTACTGACTGGGAGAGGATGGCGGCGACGTTCGCTGCTTCATCGGAGGCCCGATCTCCTCTTGCGATGGCGATCTTTGTGGTTGCAGCTCCTCCCTCCTCCGGCGACAACAGCTGCTCCGGTGGGAGCATCTACCCATGGCGGCGGCGGCGGCTGAATGGGGGAAGAAGATGAAACTAGGGTTTCATCATTAACCCTACAGGAACTGGCTACTGTAGTGTCGGTAGCTGGTTGAACCAGGCTGCCCGAGCCGAAAACCGGATTCGTACCGGGGTCGCACTGTACACATGGGCTGAACGGGCTGAGCCGTTATGGGCTGTTGAGCTGAAATTTCATGGTTCATTATGTATGGGCCGGAAATTTATGGGTTTTCAAAATTTGGACTTAGTGTCTTAATGGGTTCCATTGTACATTATTTTTCATAATAATTATTTTATACAAAATTAGAGAATTTGTTTCTTTAATTTATGATTGAAGGTACATTTTTATTTTAGTCTAACTGTGGGTTAGATGATAAATAAAATTATGTACTTTCAATTGAATTAGATAATTATAAGTTAATTATCTAGTATGTATAAAATAAAACTAAAGAATAAATTTCTTTAATTTATGATTGTTTTTTACTTATTTTATTTAAACTAACTATGTGTTAGACCTTAAATAAAATAAAGTAAAGTCAATTAAATTGGATAATTATATGTTAATTATCTAGTTTGTGAAAAATAATAATTATACTAAAGAATAAGTCTCTTTAGTTTATGATTGATTGTTTGTTTATTTTAATCTAACTATGTGTTAGAAGATAAATAAAATCAAGTGCTTTCAATCATATTTAAGATAATTATTTGATAATTATCTGATTCATGAAAAATAACTTTAAAGAATGAGATTCTTTAATAAAATTTTTCATTGCCGGTTTTTTATTTAAGAATGAACTATGTGTTATTCTTAAATGAAAAATAATTGCTTTTGATAATGTTGGATAATTATATGTTATTTATCTATTTCAAAAGCATTTTATTAAAGAATGAGTTTCTTTAATAAATTATTAATTGCTAAATTTTATTTTTGGATTTGACTATGTGTTATCTCCTTTAATAAAAATTATATGCACTTAATAATACTAGATAATTATATGTTAATTATCTATCTCTCACTTAAGGGAAAACTCAATTTTTATTCGTAGTGGGAGTTTGAATTGCTTGATACTGTTGAATATTGTTGAATATTATGCAGTAGTTAATTATTCTTTTAAGCATGAATGATGATGCACTTTGATGGGTTTTCGATTTTGTGCTTGGAAGTATGTTAGCTATTTATTTTATTTATTGTATGAAGTATGAATTATTCTTGCATATATGATGTGGCATCCTTTGTGGAATTATGTGATTTTATTTGATTATAAGACAATGTGTTATAGTTTATTATTGACTGTTGTAGGAAATAATATCATCGTTAAACCTCATGAGTTGAGAAATTTTTTATGATGGTGTTTGTAATGTTTTGAATGCATGAAAATCCATTATGTTGGATTAATGTGATATTTTGTGCTCTGAAAACCATAAAGGGTAAGGCTGTAAAAGGTAGAGAGAAACCTCTAGCTTGTGAGCAAGAGAGAGTAATTCTTTCCTACACTATGTGTGTGGCAGTTAGAATCCAAAGGTTTTTGTAACTTTTGAACTATCTTTTAAATTAAGTTTGGGCGGTGTGTCCTTAACCAACTTGGACAGTACTAAATGATAATGTTCACTTACTTGGTACGGAACGAAGATGCTCCAACTGTCTTTTATTTTTCCCACTATTTCTGACAATGTTGTTTGTCATTTTGAGTAAGATGTAGGACACCTGTGGGTGCCCAATAGGACTATTCAAAGAAGTGCCTTTGTGGCCCAAAATACTTATATTGGTAATAGTACCAATTAATAACTATAAGTCTTTTTGACACAAGTGGTAAAAATCAAAGAAGGCTCGAAATAAATTTAATTGTGATAATGGAAAAAAAGTTCCTACTTATCCAGATGGTAGAAACAAGGCAAAGCTAGGTGCTTTAATTGTGGATAATAAATATATTTTAGTGCTTTGTGCATCACTTTTAAGAAGATATGTCTTTCTTTAAAATACAGACAGTTTAGTACTGTTTGTTACTTGAATCAATCATCAATTGGATAGTTGATTCAGTATCCACAAATTATGTAATAAATGATCCAGGATCATTTATTTACAAATTATCAAATTTCAATTGAATCAAAATGAGTTCTTGTGGGAAACTGACTCTGAGGAGAAAATTTAAGGATTAGACTGGTTGTGTAACGGTCATAATCCTAAACCTACTTGATATATATTTTATTCATCGAACACGACAAACCTTGTATCTAGTGGGAGTAGATTTGTTCTACTATACTAACCTTTATGGATATATTTTTTTTTTGGTATGTATATCTTGTTTTTCTGGATAATGAATATGTTTCAAATAGTTCCAAATAGTTCCAAATTTTCCCTATTTATATATTCATTCTATGTGAATGATTAAGTGAATGTATGTCATTCTATTTTTGATTATACGGATCAATAAAGAATGAACCATCTTGCCAATGAGGGCTTGATGGGTTCATTTTCAAGATTGAACTTCATATGTATGTGTTCTTTCTTGAGGGGAAGGTGACAAGAAAATCATTCCGAATATAGAGCAAAATATCATTAGCATTTAATCCATTTTGACATATGTGGTCGAATTGAATGTGAGGGCATGGCATAGTGCCTACTATTTCATCACTCTTATTGATTTCCCATAAGTCTTGGGCTATTACGTGCCTTTGACGGTTTATGAACCATGTGGAAAATCAGCTTGATAGTTGTATCAAAGTAGTTGGCTAGGCCAATGGATATTTATATGATCAGTTCATATAAATATGTGATGAAATATGATTAGTTAAATAGTTAGCTATTCTTGAAACTCCACAACAAAATATTGTTATGGAGAGAAGAATTTGATTCTTCTAGAAATGGTCAGGTTTACGGTAACCTGATGTCCTCCAAAACATTCTTGGAAAATGTGTTTTTTTAAGAAAAGTCAATATAAGAAGCAAGATCAAGAATTGTAACTTGGGATAATTCAATTGAGTATTGATGAGTCCAAGAGAATCTTGATCCTAGTGGGAGCAATTGGATAATGGTGAATTTGTTTCATTAAATCCAATACCTCAAAAGTGGTCACGGTATAGAACCGAGACGAGACTTTAGATCGATGGTACTGATCAAGAGTACCTAAAGGCTCTCATAATGTAACCTCTTTTGTAGAGGGGAACTTAAAAGGTTGTTTCTTATAAGACTAAGAATGAATGGATTAAGACAACATGAGTTGTACTTCATGCAATCAAAACAAATTTGAGTGTTGGTAAAACATGTGAGGCTTTTGGGAACAAATAGGTTCTCCAAACATTATGCTAAGTGCTGATGAGCCAATGGATGTTTTTTGATCTCGTATTACATCAAGTGGATGTAAGAAATATTTTTCCTTAGTGGAAAATTAGAAGAAAATTTACATGCAACAAAATGTAGGTTTTTGCTGTAAAAGGGCAAGGATACTTAGTGTATTGCCTATTTAGGTCCATTTGTGGACTCTATAATTCTTCTATATAATGGTTTTTTAAGGTTTTGTATAACCAAGGCATCTTTATTTTTGTAATGAGATGATGACCATTATAACGAGATCAACTAGTCGTAAGTGACTTCATTACCTTACGTCCATGTTACATTGTTGGCTGGAAATTATAAGAATTTCCTTGTATCTATACTCTTAGTTGACCCTCATTTTTGGAAATGTAGGACATCGAGGGGGAATTGCATACATTTATTGCCGAGGAAAATAACCTGAGCCAACAATAGTGTTATCAAACTCAAATAATGCTTGGCAAATGTGCCTTCTTCTAATGTCATAAGTGTCTACTGTATACTTTATTGTATATAAGACAAGATATTTGTTATCTTATTTGAGATGGTAAATAGTTACCGACTCAATCTTGGATATGGCAATTAGATGACAGTCAAGGAAATACCTTGGTATTTAAGAGTACGATAAACTATATTATAAGCTTTCAAGAGATAAGTTCTGCTTCAAAACTTATATGCATATTGACTATAGTGGTGATCTTGGACTATGTGTAGTCATATCATCTTGTCAAATATGGTCTTGTCAATGATAGGAATTGAATTTATAATTCTATCGTCGGTTGTACAAAACTGTATGGCTAAAATAGTTTAGTCATTAGGGATAATGCATGCGGCATGGTTCCCTTATTGATTATCTATTGTGATAATCATGCAGTGATATTCCTGTGGGAGGAATTGGTGATACTGTGACAAGACAAAAA
>JAKUCV010006555.1:16597-26794 GCA_028386065.3 Turnera subulata
GAAAACGGTAGAGTGGTGGACCCAAGTTAAACACTAGGTGTGTTTGAACTATTACCTACACAGTATTATTAATGACATATACTCCAATGAGGGATGGAGAAAATACTGTGGCACATGAATTCATACCATGTGTGCTTTGTGACCGATTAAGGAGTAGGAAATATGATCTCATTTCCTTACTGTGTGAGCCTTGAGAAATTATTAAATTTCTCACAAGCGCCCTTAGGGACCTTTTACCACTACTTGAAACCTTAGCTTGGTGTTGCTATCTTGGCTGTATTCTGAATGGTCATGAGTGATTCGACCTAATCGGGATATGTTAGAAAAGCAGCTGAGTTAAGATGTAGCGTTTTGAATAAAAGGGAAGATCATTAAGTGTTGCACTTTTTCTTTGTGTTCGCAATGTGGCTTTCAGTAAAACATAATTGTGAATACATATAGAGAATTGAGATTTATGTTTCTCTGAAAATGCAACTAAATGTATCTAGGGAGCTTACATACTTACTCTACCTGAACTCTATTGTATATTCTTAACAGATGTATAATAGAGTTCTCTACTTGAGCTATTGTATATTCCTAACAGACATACAATAAAGAGCTCTTACTAGTATGTTGGTCGCACGACCTATTTGCCCATATGAAATGTTATGAAGATGTAGATGGTAGTGTCCATCGTGTGTGAGTGGGAGATATTGGTTTATTGGGTTGTACACCTATGATGGACTGGGCCTATTTGGTAAAGCCTAGGTCCATATTCTATTAAACTAGGGGTGTGTGGAACAGAAAAGGACATGGGTTGTTTCTTTTACTGGGTGCTCTCTTTCTCTCTCTCTCTCTCTCTGCTCTCTGGTTTTGTCCAGAAAAATACAAAAACATGGGTTATTTTCTAGTGATTAATATCCTAGTGATCTAACTCCCGACCAACAAGTATGCTGATGATCCAGAGGAATCAACCGATCCAGACTCCGGTTTCAACGGGCTCCAATTCAACAGAAAAGATAAGTTTCTTCTTCTGTTAATTTAATCTTCCACTGTGCAATATGTTTATGTGTTGAACATGATTATTTTCCCAACACACAGGGAACTGAAACTCAGCAAATCGAATTAATCTATCAAATTCCACCTCTAATAAAAAAAAAAAAAAAGAACAAAAAGGAAAGGGCAAAGGCAGTGTGATTCTTCAGCTTTTAGACGCGAAATGAGCATTCATGTGGCCTGTGCTCGTACGTAGGGGGCTAACTTCTACAAAAAAGTGGGCATTGCTTCCTCCTGGTCCTTGATGCTTTAGCAAGTAATAACAGCGGCAGTGATATACTATCAGCAACTAATTTACAAAAAACGCAACGCTGTGTTGTAGTGTTTGATCCTCTCAAATACAAATCTAACTAACAACAACCTAGCAGTTTTCTAAAAATATTACAAGTCATCAAAATCATTATTCTCAACAAAATGTTTTATCTTCCCCATGAACTAAGTGTAGCTATCAAATGTATTAATACTAATTTGCAAGAAAAAGATGACCTCAGTTACTGTCATATACTATCAGCAACAGTTGCGATTTACTACCAAAAACACCAAAACATTTTTTACAATGTTCAACATTCCAACAAATTGCGTTTTATTTTTTTCATTTAACAGTAACAAATGGTTATATAATGAGCTAGCGGGAGAGAAAACAGAAATAAAAATTCACAGCCGATTGCATTGCTAGGTCTGTTGTGTTGTGTCGAGCATTTGGCTTCAATGCTGGTGCTGAGCATCTAGGGGGAGGGAGGGCCCTTGTTTGTATTTCAACGATGAAGCGTGCCTCATAAATAAAGAACCAAAATATAAAAAGAGTGAAAAAGAAAAAGAAAAAAACAGAAAATATCAACTAATTGCGATACTCACTCACACACGAAGCCGACGGATAAATCAACATCAGGGAGAAGGAGGGAGGCGCCTCCCCCAGACGCTTCCAGAAAATGTCGCTCTATTTTGTCCTTTTCCTATCTCTATTCTATTCGCTTGACTTTTTGTCCACCTAAAAACCCAGCTGGCCAATTGCTGTTTTTCAATTCAGACTTAAAAGCAACCGAGAGACCATACCACCAAGTCACCAACAGGTAGCCGCACGCAATAATCCTTTCGTTAATATATCAACGCGTTACACAGCAGCATTTTTCATTTTACAGCTTGCAATTGTCCCCTTTTGGCAGCTCTAATTGCTTTGTAGCTTCCTCTCCACGGGTCTCTGAGTGCCTCCAGCTTTCGCCCCCACTATATATACGCATCCACTCTGCTCCTCCTTTCCTCACATTAAACCAATATCTTTCTCCCTGATCAGCTTCTTCTTTGTCAACTACCACAACTAAAAATCTTAGTTGAGATTCTGTGATCAACAAAAATTTAGTCATGGCTTCTTCTGTGTGCTCCCATCTTTTTCTTCTTATCCAACTAGTCTTAATATTGGTGTGCCTCACCTCTGCCTCAAGAGAACTGGCCGAGTCATTAGACTCCTCCAGCCAAGAGGCATTGGCATTCCAATACCACAATGGTCCTCTTCTAACTGGTGAAATCTCAATTAACTTGATATGGTACGGCAAGTTCAAGCCTTCTCAACGTGCCATTGTCACCGATTTCATTGCCTCCGTTCCTTCTTCCAGACCTCAAGCCCAACCCTCCGTTGCCAAGTGGTGGAAAGCCACAGAGAAATACTACCACCTCCCCAACTCCAAAAAATTCTCCTCTCTTCGTCTGTCTTTGGGGACTCAAATCCTGGAAGAGAAATATCGCTTGGGGAAATCACTCTCTAACAAGCAAATTGAACAACTCGCATCCAAGGGTGGCCAAAAGAATGCCATCAACGTTGTCTTGACAGCATCTGATGTTGCAGTTGAAGGGTTTTGCTCCAGCAAGTGTGGAACTCACGGGTCTTCTTACAGTGCTCAGAGCATCAAAGGCAAGAACACCAAATTTGCATACATATGGGTTGGTAACTCGGAGACCCAGTGCCCTGGCCAATGCGCGTGGCCATTCCATCAGCCAATCTATGGACCACAAAACCCACCATTGGTTGCCCCCAACAACGATGTGGGTATGGATGGTCTAGTGATCAATTTGGCTGGCCTTTTGGCAGGGACTGCCACCAACCCTTTCGGGAATGGCTACTTCCAGGGCCCCAAGGAGGCGCCACTTGAGGCAGCATCAGCTTGTCCCGGTATATATGGGAATGGGGCTTATCCTGGTTATGCAGGAGAGCTCTTGTTGGACTCCGTAACTGGCGCTAGCTACAATGCACATGGTGTCAATGGCAGGAAATACTTGCTTCCTGCTTTGTATGACCCTTCAACCTCTGCTTGTTCCACTCTGGTCTGAGACTGCACTAGGGGTGCTTATATGTTGTTAGAACTGTATTAGAGATTCTTTGATTCTTTAAATTCGTTGCAAATTTTCTCCTTTCGTTATATATATATAAAATATAAATACAGAAAGTTACATATAATCTATGGTTGCCTGTCCTCTTCTCATGGAGACTTGCTGCGCGCTCGTTGGTACTTTTGAGATTTGAAACTAAGGAAATCAAAATAATTTGACAAATACAACATTGGAGAGGAAAAAGGAACCTGAGCATGAAAGAGATTGTAAATTAGTAGGATACCAGCTTGAACAAGTGCCTAGGTTAGTTTTATGTTGATGAAAATACTGTCTAGTATTGGAAAAATATGGTCATTTGAAAAAAAAAAATCCTCTCAAATTATTGGTCGTTTAATTTAAAAACTCTCAAATTTTATCACCTCGAGTTTACCCGGCCGGATTCAGCGATACCTACACACCGGAAGAGGGAACTGCGCCTGACCACTTGCAAATGCCTTCATCAGACGATATTTTGTGTTAATGTTCTTTGTTTTTCTTTGTTTTGTATTTTTTCGGTTGTTGTTTATCTTGTTATGGATATATGTCTCTCCACCTGCAATTTTAGAGTTTCTAACTCAAAATTTGCAATACTGTATTTGTTCCATTAATCAATGGAAGATATATTTCGACAAAAACAAAAAAATATTTAGCCGTTCTATCCATTTTGGATATTTTTTCGGTGAGTTAATGGATTGTATGGAATTGTTACATAGTGTCGCCTTTTTTTTTTTTTGAATTAGAGTCCCTTAGGGCTTGTTTGGTACCATTTCAGTTTTTAAGTTTTTGGTTTATCATAAACCAAAATGGGTTTATTGTTTTGGTTTTTATTTTTTATAAAAACCATTTTGAAACTAATAACATAATATATATAATTACTTTATTATTTAAAATAAATTACTCACGAGAATAAAAAATTATGATCTTTCATCACATAAATGTAATTTGTATATAAAAATTTAACAAAATAGTATTATGAGAGTAATATCAAATTTACTATATTTTAAAAGTTATAAAAATATATAACAATATTCATGTATCAAAAATAAATCAAAATTATAATATTAATGTTGATCATATCTATTCCGCAGCTATTGTGCTACTCTATCTCGAGTCTGACTATTTGCTGAAGTTGTCTATAATTAATATCTCTTTCTTCAGGTGTAGTTTAGGATTTAGAGTTTAGGCTTTAAAGTTTTAGGATTTAAAATTTTAAGATTCAGGGTTTAGGATTTTAAGGTTTAATATTTAGATTTTTAGGGTTTAAGGTTTTAAGATTTACGGGATTTAAGGGTTTGAGGATTAAAGGTTTAGGGTTTAAGATTTTAGAGTTTAGGATTTTAAGGTTTAAGGTTTAAGGATTTTGGATTTAGAATTTTAGGGTTTAAGGTTTAACATTTTAGTATTTTAGGTTTAAAGTTTAGGGTTTGGAGTTTAGGATTTTAGGGTTTAAGGTTTTGATGCTAAATTTTAAGGTTTAAGATTTTAGAGTTTAAAGATTAGAGTTTAGTGTTTAGGTTTAGAGTTTTAGGGCTTAAAGTTTGGGTGTAGTATTTTAGGATTTAGGGTTTAAAATTTTAAGATTTTTTAGGATTAAGGATTTAGGGTATAAAATTTTTAGATTTTTAGGGTTAAGGATTCAAGATTTGGGTTTAAGGCTTAAAATTTTTAGATTTTTAGGGTTAAGGATTCAAGATTTGGGATTAGGGTTTAAAATTTTAAAGGTTTTTAGGGTTTAAGATTCAGGTTTGGCTTTTAGAATTTTAGGGTTTAAAAGTTTAAAGATTTTTAGGGTTCAGGATACATAGTTTGGGTTTAGGGTATAGTTTTGAGTTTAAAGTTTTTGGGTTTTAGAGTTTAGAGTTAATTTGTAACCGAGAAACCAAAACACAAAAACCACTTTTTATGGTTTCTTTAAATTTAGATTTTGTTGCCACTCGATGCTTAAAAAAACGAAAACCAAGCTATGTAACCAAACATGTTTTTAGTTTTTTTTAAGAAAAATAAACCAAAAATCAAAAACTGCAACGATACCAAACAGGTCCTTAATTTTTAAGTTTCAGTTTTTTTTGTTTCCCATCTGGTATCCAGATCTTTGCTCCGACTAATCCGGTCGACCCGCGTCGCGCACCTGGGTATGGTGGGTGAGTCTCCCAATGGGGATTTTCTGTGTACACGAGGACTCGATGTAACAGCCCGGGTAAAATTTTTGATTTTTACCGGGACTGTAGAAGTCTATTTACCGTGATTTACTGTTGAATTAATCTTGGGTAATTAATTCAAGGTAAATCGGGAGTTGTTTTTCGAAACCGAGGGTTTTCCCGCGCTCGTGGTTTTCCCGCGGATTTTTCAAACCTAAGTTGGTATTTTTTCGGATTTCGGAATTTCTCGGAAAATCACATCGGAAAATAACTACGGGGTATTGATTATTTTCTGGTCCGGATCGGACTCGCCCGTAATATGGACGATTTGAATTATTGCTCACATGCTTAATAGTAAAAGGAAAAAAAATAATTAAAAAAAAAGAAGAAAAACAGCTTAAAAACCGGTGGGAAGGAACCAGGAAGGGAAGAAGAGGAAAAAAAAGAAAAATAGAGAGAAAAAGAAAAATAGAGAGAAAAAGGGAAACGGAGAGAAAAGGGAGTAAAAAAAAAAGAAAAAAAAAAGAAACGGGAAGAAGGGGGAGCCGCCTGCCACGCCGGCCACCGCCACTAGTCGCCACCTTCCTCCTCCCTTCGCCAACGCGCCACCCTTCCTTCTTCCTCCTCGCGACGACGCCGGCGCTCCTCTCCACCGCGTCACCACCGGAGCCGTCTGCGCCGTTGCACCACCGCAGCCAGCAGATCGCACCTCCCCTTCCACGCGAAGCCGACGCGGCCTCCACGAGCTGCTGCTGCCGACGACCACCAGCAGCCACCTTCCCGCGCCGCGTGCCTCCACCGTCGCTGCTCCCGTGCCTCGTCCCGTCCACACCGCCACGTCGTCATCACGTGCGAGGTGAGCTTGGGTTTGACGGCGACCCGGTTGAACAACGGGTCTAGGACGACCCGGATGACATGACCCGACGGATCGTGGGTTGCATCCATGGGTTAGTGGGTTGGGTTATGTATTTGGGCTTGCTGGTTATGGGCTGGGTGTTTGGGTTTGACTTCGGGCCGGTACTATTTACTTGGGCTGTGTGATGGGCTTGCAGCCATGGCCTGGTCCTTGGACCTGGGCTTGGCCATGGGCTGTATAGTTCGGCCCAGTCCATTTAATTTAAAAAAAAACAATTTTTATATATATATCTATTTATTAATAATCTGATATTCAATTTTGAAAAAAAATATATAGTTATTTTGAGTAAATTAATGCCAATTTAAATCTGGTATTTTTGTTAAAATATAAATATATTTACTTGGTTAAATAATTAAGATTATGTTTTGGGAACTATTACTAATTGGAAAAAAATATATAAATACCATATAAATAATTTCTAGAAATTTAATATGTATATTATTTTGGCTGGAATATTATGATTTTGGTGTATGTATATAAATATGTATTTTGTAAATTAAAAGTAATTATGTTTTGTGTTGGAAATTAAATTTATATATTTAGAAAATATAATTACTATAAATATTTTCTAGAAATTATAAATAGCTTATTATTTTTCTAGAAAATTATAGTAATTATTATTTTGGATAATTATAGTTATTTTATGAAAGTATTTTGAAAAGAATTTTAATTAAAGTATGGTGCCGAAATTATATTCGGAAATACGTACGGTTAATTATTTTCGGTAAAAGATAATAATAACAGATAAGTAACCAGGATGGGTACATTTCGTAAAATTGGCATCATGGCATACTCTTATGTGCATTTATGTGAGTGTATTGTTTGTTGTATAGGTTTTTGGATATCGGGCCGTTTCCCGAGGAGCCGGCGTCGGACCGGTCATAGTTTCCGGAGTTGAGTAATCGGCCAAGGTGAGGATGGATAACCCTTGATATGTGCCCGTAATACTGTGTTTGCTTTGTTGATTGATTGAACTGCTGAGATGATTACTGTTGGTTGTTTGACTGCTATGATGTTGTCGTTGCTGTTGATCTTAGACTGTGATATTGGATTTGCGATATTGTGTTGAAAATAATGATGAACTGGTCAATGTGGATAATTGTGTAAGTTTAGTGTTTAGGTTTAGAGTTTTAGGGCTTAAAGTTTGGGTGTAGTATTTTAGGATTTAGGGTTTAAAATTTTAAGATTTTTTAGGATTAAGGATTTAGGGTATAAAATTTTTAGATTTTTAGGGTTAAGGATTCAAGATTTGGGTTTAAGGCTTAAAATTTTTAGATTTTTAGGGTTAAGGATTCAAGATTTGGGTTTAGGGTTTAAAATTTTAAAGGTTTTTAGGGTTTAAGATTCAGGTTTGGCTTTTAGAATTTTAGGGTTTAAAAGTTTAAAGATTTTTAGGGTTCAGGATACATAGTTTGGGTGTAGGGTATAGTTTTGAGTTTAAAGTTTTTGGGTTTTAGAGTTTAGAGTTAATTTGTAACCGAGAAACCAAAACACAAAAACCACTTTTTATGGTTTCTTTAAATTTAGATTTTGTTGCCACTCGATGCTTAAAAAAACAAAAACCAAGCTATGTAGCCAAACATGTTTTTAGTTTTTTTTAAGAAAAATAAACCAAAAATCAAAAACTGCAACGATACCAAACAGGTCCTTAATTTTTAAGTTTCAGTTTTTTTGTTTCCCATCCGGTATCCAGATCTTTGCTCCGACTAATCCGGTCGACCCGCGTCGCGCACCTGGGTATGGTGGGTGAGTCTCCCAATGGGGATTTTCTCTGTACACGAGGACTCGATGTAACAGCCCGGGTAAAATTTTTGATTTTTACCGGGACTGTAGAAGTCTATTTACCGTGATTTACTGTTGAATTAATCTTGGGTAATTAATTCAAGGTAAATCGGGAGTTGTTTTTCGAAACCGAGGGTTTTCCCGCGCTCGTGGTTTTCCCGCGGATTTTTCGAACCTAAGTTGGTATTTTTTCGGATTTCGGAATTTCTCGGAAAATCACATCGGAAAATAACTACGGGGTATTGATTATTTTCTGGTCCGGATCGGACTCGCCCGTAATATGGACGATTTGAATTATTGCTCACATGCTTAATAGTAAAAGGAAAAAAAAATAATTAAAAAAAAAGAAGAAAAACAGCTTAAAAACTGGTGGGAAGGAACCAGGAAGGGAAGAAGAGGAAAAAAAAGAAAAATAGAGAGAAAAAGAAAAATAGAGAGAAAAAGGGAAACGGAGAGAAAAGGGAGTAAAAAAAAAAAGAAAAAAAAAGAAACGGGAAGAAGGGGGAGCCGCCTGCCACGCCGGCCACCGCCACTAGTCGCCACCTTCCTCCTCCCTTCGCCAACGCGCCACCCTTCCTTCTTCCTCCTCGCGACGACGCCGGCGCTCCTCTCCACCGCGTCACCACCGGAGCCGTCTGCGCCGTTGCACCACCGCAGCCAGCAGATCGCACCTCTCCTTCCACGCGAAGCCGACGCGGCCTCCACGAGCTGCTGCTGCCGACGACCACCAGCAGCCACCTTCCCGCGCCGCGTGCCTCCACCGTCGCTGCTCCCGTGCCTCGTCCCGTCCACACCGCCACGTCGTCATCACGTGCGAGGTGAGCTTGGGTTTGACGGCGACCCGGTTGAAGAACGGGTCTAGGACGACCCGGATGACATGACCCGACGGATCGTGGGTTGCATCCATGGGTTAGTGGGTTGGGTTATGTATTTGGGCTTGCTGGTTATGGGCTGGGTGTTTGGGTTTGACTTCGGGCCGGTACTATTTACTTGGGTTGTGTGATGGGCTTGCAGCCATGGCCTGGTCCTTGGACCTGGGCTTGGCCATGGGCTATATAGTTCGGCCCAGTCCATTTAATTTAAAAAAAACAATTTTTATATATATATCTATTTATTAATAATCTGATATTCAATTTTGAAAAAAAATATATAGTTATTTTGAGTAAATTAATGCCAATTTAAATCTGGTATTTTTGTTAAAATATAAATATATTTACTTGGTTAAATAATTAAGATTATGTTTTGGGAACTATTACTAATTGGAAAAAAAATATATAAATACCATATAAATAATTTCTAGAAATTTAATATGTATATTATTTTGGCTGGAATATTATGATTTTGGTGTATGTATATAAATATGTATTTTGTAAATTAAAAGTAATTATGTTTTTTGTTGGAAATTAAATTGTATATATATTTAGAAAATATAATTACTATAAATATTTTCTAGAAATTATAAATAGCTTATTATTTTTCTAGAAAATTATAGTAATTATTATTTTGGATAATTATAGTTATTTTATGAAAGTATTTTGAAAAGAATTTTAATTAAAGTATGGTGCCGAAATTATATTCGGAAATACGTACGGTTAATTATTTTCGGTAAAAGATAAGAATAACAGATAAGTAACCAGGATGGGTACATTTCGTAAAATTGGCATCATGGCATACTCTTATGTGCATTTATGTGAGTGTATTGTTTGTTGTATAGGTTTTTGGATATCGGGCCGTTTCCCGAGGAGCCGGCGTCGGACCGGTCATAGTTTCCGGAGTTGAGTAATCGGCCAAGGTGAGGATGGATAACCCTTGATATGTGCCCGTAATACTGTGTTTGCTTTGTTGATTGATTGAACTGCTGAGATGATTACTGTTGGTTGTTTGACTGCTATGATGTTGTCGTTGTTGTTGATCTTAGACTGTGATATTGGATTTGCGATATTGTGTTGAAAATAATGATGAACT